>APFE031183274.1:17500-97465 GCA_000404065.3 Pinus taeda
AGAGTCTCTAAAAACCACGAAAGCTCTAATATCAAGCCTTTGTGTTACCAAGATTTAGAGTCTTCCCTTATGTTACTTGTGACAACAAATCCAATCACGTAGAGAGTGTATGTTATATTAAAAAATAAAAAACACCAAATATTTTAATAAAATTATTTAATTAGATTTTAATTTTAATTTTTTTTATTATTTTAACTTTTATTTTTAGGTTTTTCTAATATATTTATTTTAAAAATTTTGGGATAATTTCCGTTATTTTTATTTTTATTTTATTGCATTGTTTTTTTTCTCTTAAATTTAGAAGGAAAATGTTGTGTTTCAATAGTTTTAAATGAAATTACGAAATTTTTTTTATTAACTTTTTCTTTTAAAAAATTTACTGGCTTTTTTAAAGATCAATGATTTTATACTCATTTTTCAAAAATAATAATGCAATTTATTCACTTTAAATTATTATATCAATAACAAAAGAAAAATGTTCAAAGGACTAGTAAAAAGATAAATTTGAAAAATCTTTGAATAAAAAACATTAAAAAAAAATATAATTTGAAAAAATATTTGTAAAAAAATGTTTACTTTATTAATAAAATGTAAATTGTTAAAAATTTGTAAAAAAAAATGATATTATATTACCACTTTTAAAAACTAGCACTAAATACAATCTTAAAAAAATTATACAATCTAAAAAAATTGATCACACTTGTTAAGTTGATAACTTTGTTCGATTTTACATAAGTTGAAAAACAATATTAAAACATGTTTGTGATTATCAATCTTGGTAGTATTGGTCAAACCTTTTACATTTTCCCTCTATATAGTTGAAATTTGATTGTTTTTAGACCAAATGTCTTATCTACATACAACGTATTCGAGACATGTAAGACATGTAAGAATTCTATACATTGAATCTATTATTTTAACTTAAGAGCTAAGATGTTATTAATTTGAAATTCAATTTGACAATGTGTAGTTAAATAGAAAATAAAATATTCTATTTAAATTTATGGTCAAGTGGCAAACCAACTTAGATCCATCTAATTTTGGATCTATCATGTGTTGAGAGGGATTAAATTCCTCAAAGTGTGAATCTTCTTTTTGGAGTGTAGAAATTGAGGAAAGATTTGCACCTCGATGGATTTTATCCCTTGGCCATGATATATTTGGATTTGGTTCCAACTGCAGACAACAATATCACATTTTCAAGTTCATACTTTGAAATTTAAATAGTATGCAAATTAAAAAACTAATACTTTAAAATTCATTAAAGAGGAACTTTAATTTAATCTTGTGAAAGAGATTCGTTAAAGAGGAACTTAAATTTAATCTTGTGAAAGTGCAAACCAATCACATCATTTACCACATATATTTACAATTAGATAGATAATCATGCATACTCTATATTGTCAACCTAACCTATGATATCTTTTATTGTTTTAAACAAATAATTTTTATTATGAATTCTTATAAATATTATGATCAATAAATTTAACTAGTCAAGATCTATTTTAACTATTTTAATTGTTTATGATATAATTATGTTATCATTTTTTAAGGTTTAAATTGTATTTTTAAATAGTGTAATATAATTAATAGATGAAATGGTCTATTTACAATAGACTATTAAATGAAATGGTAAGTGCTATGAAAAAGTATTTTATTCTATTAATTAAATTGTGTTGTCTTTTTCACCTCAACTATAATCATCCTTTACCATATAATTACCTTTCATTTGAAAAACATTAGCCATCAGATTATTGGCCTTGATTTGGGATTTGATTTAATGCCCTAGGCGATTGAATTTTCCCTCTACAATGTGATGGTTGGTTATAGCAATGACATCATTTGATTGTTTTGATTATAAATTAAGACAATTTGGTTCTTATTGTTGATCTTAAATTATAGCAATGACATCATTTATTTGTGTTGATTTCAAATTATGGAAATCTAGTTTATGTTTATTGTAAATGACAATAGTTGTAGTAGAGATAAATTAGTTAAATGATGAAAATAAAAAAATGAATTCTATATTGAAGAGCTCAATAGTAAATATAAATGCGTTTAGCATGTTAAGTCTCTAGCACAATAATAGAAGTGCATTGATGAAAGGCAGGGATAATAGATTGACATTTTGGGAACCAATTTCATATTATAATTATTATTATTAATCTTAATGAATCTCAAAAAAATCTCACATTTTTTAATATTGGTAGATATTTAATCTAGCTTTTAAATGCAAAAGTACGCTTAGTCTATTTCTTGACAAAGTAATAAGAATGGTTGAAATTCACAATAACAATATCTAAAAAAATTAAATAATATGCAAATTAAAATACTAATACTTTAAAATTCATTGGCGAGGAACTAAAATTTAATCTCGTGAAAGAGAAACTTAGTAGCATTTTTTACCATATAAATAAATTCACAATTAAATAGATAATAACACACACTTTGATATTGTAAACATAATCTATGATATTTTTTATTGTTTTAAAATAGGTCATTTTTATTTTGAATTCTTATCAATACTTGTAGAAGCATGTCAAGTCTCTGGTGCAATAACCAAAATACGTTGATGAAAGCCAAGTTTATTAGATTGCCATTTTGGGAGTCAATTTCAAATTGGGATTATTATTAACCTTGATGAATCTCCAAAAAAACACATTTTTTTAATCTTCATAGATATTTAATCTAGATTTAAAATGAAAAATTGTATTGAGTCTATTTTTTAGCAGAGTAATAAGAAAGGTTGGAATTTGCTTTAATAATATTAAAAAAAATAAAATAATATGCAAATTAAAATACTAATACTTTAAAATTCATTACCAAAGAACTAAAATTTAATCTCATGAAAGAATAAATCAAGCACATTTGTTTACCACATGTTTTGATAGTCAGATAGATAATAAAAAACACTTTTATATTGTCTTTTTCCGTTTGTTTTCTAGTGAGATGATTGCACAACTAACATGTGGCTTGAGTAGCCACGACCTAGGGGTATTCAAACTGTCAAAATCGCTTGAGGATTTCTCCCGGCTTCGGCCACACCAACCCTTAACATTGCTAGATTTTTTCCCACAAAGTTTTGAATCACTGACATTTACACCACAGAGTGCCTTAACAAAAAACCTTGTGATCTATGCCCCGTGGGTGAACACTCTAACATTTTCAACCTAATCAATGATAATTTTTATTGTTTTTAGATAGATAATTTCTATTATGAATTCTTATAAATACTTGTATAAGTATATCAAGTCCCTGGTGTTGAAAATGCAACAAGAAAATCCTAATTTAACTTTGTTCTTGAATTAAATTAGGAACTAAATTGTAATTCCACATCTCACGACAACTTGTAATAGTTAACTAAGTTAATTTGACTTAGTTGGCTCAATTAATTTGAGTTTAGGGTCTAACTAGAGTCATGTAGAATGTCTCCTACCTTTTAGGATTCCTGGTTGAGTTTATTTTGAGTTGTAATTATTTAGTTCAGTTTAACTTACTTAAATTTAGTTAAACTAGTTCCAACTAATGGAGGAATTAGTGGGAGATCCAGTAGTTGGGTGTAACCTACAGTAGTGGAGTGTAACCAATAGTGATCACTCAGTAAACTGAAGATTCACTCATAATTAACTCACGCATGTCAGATCAGAGAAAGACTCAGTTGAGATTGGAGTTCAGGGACAATGTACTATTAGTTGTATAATCAATTGAATTGTGCAAGTGGTGCATGCAATCAGAGGAAGGCCTACGAGGTTTGCGCACTTCATATTTATGGAATTTCCCAATTAAATATGGGCTAATTCCCAAGGAAACTGCACAAGTAAGTAGGAGATTCACCGACAGCAGAATTAGCTAAGTATTGGCTTAAGCTTGTCTAGGAAGTAGTGAGATAGATTGAGATAGTCCAGAGGTTACTCGGGCTTGAGCAAAGGATTGTAATATTCTCATATTTTCTTATTAATATAATATACACATAGCAAGGGTTTTTAGTTGTGGTTTTCCCCATAAAATTACTGTATTATGTATGATTGAATTATTTATCTTTTATGCTTCATGATTTCATCAATCGTTTATTGTTTCCGCTGATGAGTAGAGTAGATTCAAGTCAATTGTTTTAACATATTAAAATATGCAGTTTGTATCTACAAGGAATTTCTACATGGTATCAAAGTTGAAATCACTATAGAAGAGGAGAATACGAGTTTGTCTTTTGTAGGAGAAATCAAATTTGCAGTATCATACTTCAGAGCCAGCAGGATGTTGTTCTACGAATTGAGGCTCGAATATGCCCTTGAGGGTAGTTCAAACTATATTGCTTGGAAGGATAGGATGGAGTCAATGTTGGAAGACAACAGGCTTAAGGAATTCATAAACAAAGGTATTCCTATGACATTTGACGCTTAGGATCTGGCATAGTGGAGAAAGTGTGTAGCAAAGGCGAGAAGGATTATCCTAGAAGGAGTTCGAGATCATATTGTCTCTAACCTCCATAGTAAGGAAAATCCATTTGCAATGTGGAAGGCCTTGACAGAACTGTTTCAAAATAGAAGTGACCACATGAATCTGGCACTAAAGTACAAGCTCAAAAAAATCAAGATGGAGAAGGGCGACACAATACCGAAGTACTTGACCAAGTTCACCCAATGTCAGGATGAGCATCATTGTTATAGTTTTTGAAGACGATCTAGTGAGCCTAACACTTCAAGGCCCTCCCAAGAGCTAGCACAACTACTAGGAATTAGTTAATGGGAGGGAGAAACTACCAGAGTGGGAAGATTTTGGTCCGACTTGGTACAAGAAGAGATTCGGCGGAACACCAGAGATGGATCCTCATCCAAGCATGATTATGAGGAGAATTGTTCCTTAGCTAGAAAGGCGAAGATATGGAAGGGGAAGTCATCCCATTCCAAATAAGATTCCAGTTAGAGCAGTAAGAAGAAAGACATATCGAATATTAAATGTTTTCACTGTCATGAGTTGGGACACTATGCCACAAAGTTTCTGCAGAAGAAGCTAGTAAGAAGCCCTCAAGAGGAGCAATAGGTGAAGCTCTTTCTTCAAAAATTGAGTTGGATTTCACCCTCATCGCTTGCATGGTGACATCAATGATGGGTAGCGTGTGGTACCTGGATAGTGGAGCCTCATTCCATATTATTGGAAATAAAGAGTTATCCAGTGACTTGGAGGAGAAGGACCTCCAAATGCACATCAAGATGAGTGATGATGGGAGGTATAGAGCGATCGACATCAGTATTGTTGCCTTTAAGAGGGAGTTTGGCTCTCTTCTCATATTAAAAGATGTCATGTATTTTCTGGGTTTGAAGAAGAATTTGGTTTCAGTTTCCATGTTGGAGGACCGTGACTACGATGCCATATTTAGCAAGGGAAAGGATTTCCTTCGTCACATATCCTCAGGATAGGTGAAGAAGATCAGGGTTCAGGTGAATAACCTCTACAAATTGGATGTAGAAGAATGCGCTTCTTTGAGAACAAAAGTAAAGAAGGTGCAGAGTTGAGACATCGGTGAGTTGTGGCATAGAATATTGGGTCACTTGCACCACGAAGCTTTGAATATTATTTAAAAAATTTATACAGGACTTCCCAAAGGTACACTAGAGCTGAGAGACACATGCAAAGGGTGTACATTGGGGAAGTACACCAAAGATTCATTTCATGATAAAGACAATCGAGCGCAAGCAATTCTTGATAGAGTTCATTCAGATGTGTGTGGATCATTCTCGACAACATCCACAACAAAGCACATGTATTATGTAATATTTGTAGATGCTTTTTCTCATAAGTGTTGGATTTTCTTCACGCAGAAGAAAGATCAGACGTTTGCTAAATTTTGTGAATTTAAAGGACTTGTAGAGAAAGATACTAGCAGGAAATTTAAAGCTCTCAGAAGCAATAACGGTGGAGAATATATGTCGAATGAATTCAAGATATTTTGTGCGTCAGAAGGCATTCGACGAGAGTTAATAGGACCTCATAACCTACAACAAAATGGGGTGGTTGAAAGGAATAAAAAAAGCAATGTGGGAGCTTCTCAGACGATGTTACATGATCAGGGCCCACATTTGCACTTGTTCGTTGAAGCATGCAACACAATTGTTTTTTTGCAAAACAAAATCCCTCATCAAATTCTTAGGATGAGTACACCAGAAAAATCATTTTCAGGTAAGAAACTAGATGTGGCACACTTCAACATCTTTGGTTCATTAGTCTACTGTCATGTTACCAAGGATGCAAGAAAAAAGCTAGAGCCAATAGTTGAGTTGGGTATATTTGTGGGGTACGCTGATACACCTCACAACTATCGGGTGTACCTTCCATCCAACAAGATGACATTGGTTCGTAGAGATGTGAAGTTCGATGAAGAGAAGGCCATGAGATGCTCCCTTGAGAGCGAGTTGCAGTTACATGCAGATGATGAGATTTTAGCTCCAAAGGAGGAACCTCAGGATGATGTGGAGCATGTTGAAGAAAGTGTAACTAGGTTGGGTCTTCATAAAAAATTGTAATTATGATTTCATGTAAAGAAGAAACAAATATATTTATTGTATTCCTTGCATCATGGGTTTCATGAGAAAGAAGTGTTTTTAATAGGTCAAAGGCTTCTTCTTGATGTCTTTAGGGATTTGTCATCTTATCATAAATATATAATTCAGAGTCAATGAAGTGTTCTTACACTTCTAAGAGTCCTCCGGAATAGACAACCCCATTCATCCTCACAACATCAATATATATATATGATCAAACTTCATGTCGGCTTCAATAAATGGAGATACAACCTTTGGAGAACATGATATATGTGTATAAGTATATGTATATGTATGTATGTATGACATGTCAGCTCAGCAAAAATGACACGTCGGTTCATAAGGACAGGTCAGTTTAAATGTATGATCCAACAACTATAAATAGGAGCATGTACCTTCACATTTATATAGTAGACAGACTTGACATATCTCTGAAATTTCAGATGGGTACAGGATAGAAAAATGTGGATTATACACAGAAACGTTCTCGACATATTCTCTGAGTTTCTCGGTGATCTAGGCAGCGAGAAGATCGTTTATTACAGTGACCACAGTTTGTATTATTTTGGATGATATTACAGTAATATTCTCCTCGTTGTCTCAGGCTTATACTCACTAGAATGTGGATGGACAGTGGGGCTCAGTAATGCTCGATGATAGCAGGTGTTGTAGTAATATGGTCAGTGATGCAAAATGTTACATGATGAAGGAATGATGAGGCCAAAGTTCAGGGATAGATCACAATGTTGGAATGCTACAGTGATCATGTTTTGGTTCCATGAAGAAATTGAAGAATCAAGAGAAGAAGGATGAATGTGTCTTGGTCTAGGAATGGAAATATAGGTTAAGGGTCTTGGTTCCAGTCTTCGTAAATTGGAATCTCTATAAGAAGAATTTGTGCGGGTTTTCCTCTCAAAGTGGGGGAGGTTTTGGCCCTGGAAGAAATTAAATATCTTGTGTTCTTGTCTCTTTTATTTTGGTAACTATTTGATGAATTGAAAAGACACACTCTAATAATAACAAGTGAATAATTATGCTAATAAGAAAACTTGAAAACACCTCACAAATAGTTATCATGACTAGAAGAATCTCAATTTCCCTAGGTTCTTCAACATGGTATCAAAGTTATGATTACAATCAAGGAAGGGAATCAAATCCTATGATTGATTACAGTACAGAATCAATAGTTCAAAGGATGGAGTAATCAAGATTAGAACCAATGAAATTATATCTCAATTTTGGCACAATCTCGGATAAATTCAAGATCACAGCTATAGTTTAGATATTTCCCCTGAAGACCCAATGTATAATCACATAAGAGTTCTATATTATATAATAATACGATAGTTTTCACTTGGGTCATCTACACTACACTTTCGAATAAGTCTACAAATATTGTAGAATGAATAGTATACCTCATGACATGAAGGGTAATGCTTAGTGCAAGGTCTCATTAAAGTTACATAATGATAAGTCTAGTACTAATCAACGCTACACAATGATGTCACAAAATGCCAGAATTCCCCTTGAAATTTTTGATAAAAGAAACTTGGATCCTTTTCACAACTTGGACCATAGTCACAATTTCATATTACAGTC
Source organism: Pinus taeda (assembly GCA_000404065.3). Lineage (NCBI taxonomy): Eukaryota > Viridiplantae > Streptophyta > Pinopsida > Pinales > Pinaceae > Pinus > Pinus taeda. Next base: position 25,639 of record APFE031183274.1, read on the forward strand.
TTCCATAGCGTGATGACCTATAATTGGATTATTCCCACAGTCTCATCCTCGGGAAACTCAGAAAAATATGCAAATGGTCACAAGTAAAAGACTCAGTTAGGAGAGCTCATACAACAGTTCAATTTGGATATACATTTCAATACCACCCATAGTCAGATGACATTCATTTCACAGTCTCGGTGGTCATAGTGCTACAAGTAACCACAGTGCTCGGGTTTCTTCTAAGGGGTTCAACAAACATTACAGTAAAGAAATAACTTGAAATCCTGGAACATTTCTACATTGTGGAAAGGATATCATCCTTACCCTTGGAGAAGGTCACCCAGAGAAAGCATCAGTCCATCTTCAACATGATCAAGGTGAAGATTTTATCTTCACATGTCAAGTAAGTATTTTCATTCATCAATTTGCTAAAATGAATTCATGTTTGCAAGGAAATCTATAGGTTGGATGGGTCATCAAAGGTCCTTGCATCAAATAATGAGGATTGACATCATCCTCATAAAAAAGAGAAGTCAGTGATATCTATGGAAAATTCTCTGAAGGTCAAACATTGTTTGAATAAAAGGAATCTGATAGGATTCTTATGAAATCAGTACTAGGTCATCTCTATGGAGAAGGAAAGGAGAAAAATGACATATTAGAATATATATTCTCTAAAAAATGTAGTGAAGAAGGTCACATCAATTAGACCTGATCTACATAAAATTGAAGATATCAAAGAATGAAGAAATATCTTCGTGAGATCTCAATTGGGAGATTTGGAAAATATGATAGTAAGAGAATCATCATTTCTCTAATTGATAGGCAAAGCAACAAGTGTCCATGAACAAGAAGGATACCTCATTCAATAATTTGTGGTCTCTATGCTAGATAGAGAAAGACAAGTTGAGGGAAAAAGTATTGAATAATAAAGGACTTAAACATGTGTAGAAAGGAAAGAGAAGTTTGGTCCTCATACAAGACAGTAGTATAGCTAGGATTATGAAAATACTGTGGAAGCTCATATCACCAGATACAATAATGGAGGAAGCTGAAGAAAAGGGCCAAGAAAAGAGGGAGTAACAAATATCTCCTATGAGTAAGATGGTATCCCTCACAAAAGGGGACTATCATAAGATTTTGCTATAAGATATGACAATAAGATGCATCATGGCATCATGGAAGCATTAGAAATAAGAGCTCGTGACATCACCATGGGAATCATGAAGGACAAAATCCATGGAAAACAAAAATGTAGGATATATTTCTTGGGAACCTTAGTGGACATTGAAGTAAAGGAAGGATTCATCTAAGACAAGACTCATCATACATCAAGTAAAAAAGGAAACATCTGTCAGTTGGGGATATACAAGATCCTCAAAATTCTATGATGGAATCCTCATCGCAGGGTTCACTAATCTAAAGAAGAAGAAAGTGTTTCAACAAGAACTCCAACTTATGGAATCCATGAGATGATGATATGATGACATGAAGAAAAACAAGGGATTGAAAATCTTTTCAACCAATAAAGTTGTTGGAAGAAGCCTCAATGACCTGAAGGTAAAATAAGGTACGAATTCTTATGTTTAATATTATAATGTCATGTCATATGGTTGCAGGTGAAATAGATCATTGCTTCTATATTGAGAATCACGATCAAGAGAAAAATATATCCTCCTTTGAAAGGATGCAAGATGGCATAAGTCACACTAGATGAAATCAACATAATATGTCCTCATATGATGTATGAGGTGGTTGACTACAATTAAGAAACTCTGATTGAAAGCTCATGGGAATGGAATGTGTGAGGAAAGAAAAGATATTGAGATATGAAATCAAGATCCAAAAGACCAAGAATATTTGACTAGGAAATCTCCTGGAAATATATGAAGACTCTGATGAAAGTCTGAAAAAGATGAAGACCCTTGACAATTGATATCTTTGGAAGATGAGTCAATATGTTTGCAGGATGTTGATACCTACAATAAGATCTCGTGATGAAGAGCCATATCGTAAGGTATGATATTATTTAATATGATGTTTTGTTTTCTTGAATAATATCTGGATAATGCAGGGCTACTTGAACAAGAGTTGTAAATACAAGTACAACTAGCATTCATGTGGTAGATGGAAGAAGCATGATGAGAAAGAAGTAGTCATATAACGAAGGTTCCAAATATGAAGAAGGCCACTTTCTATGAAGAAATGAATGACATGATGAACTAAGGAGAAAAGTGATCAATGGTTGTTACCCTACAAGGAAGAATCTCAACTGATTTTCATGACATCAAGGAGAGAAGTTGATCAAGCAGTTGAAGGACCCACGAAGAAGAAGTTGTTGATAGAAGAGTCCCTAGCTAAGAGGGAGCTCTGATAGATCCCTAATTAAGAGGGAGCTTGGATTGAATCACTCCTGATTAAAAGGGGGTGATAGATGTTTTTTCCATTCCGTGTGTCATGCACTAGACCAGGATTAGCAGTCGTAAGTCTCAGTGAAGGGCATGAATGGAAATGTAGACACATGGTAGACACAACATTCTTATCTTCACCTGGGAAGAAATAATGGAGCATTGGGTAATCATCTGGCATTCGATTCTCTTTGAGGATGTGTAGGGCATCCAAGACAAGAGTAGGCAAGAGGACTAATATTCTTTGAGGGTTGGGAACCCAAGATAAGAATAGTCCTAGAAGATCATACTTAGTAAACACCCGGGTGGGTATGCACCTTGAGAGACAATGATGAAGGTGTTTATAATCATTGGTCTCGCCAAAATTATGTTATGATCTAATGAGATATAGAGTTGTCAGTCAAGGCCTTGCTATGAAAACAATGTTGGTTACTATGATGCTATACAGATAAGTTACAAATCTGATTCTTCTTATGAGAAATTCTTCATATTGAGAATGACCAAGTACCATTATGAATACCTCCCTAGTTAAGAGGGAGTGTTGAAGAAAGTGTAACTAGGTTCAGTCTTCATACACTTGTAATTATGATTTTATGTAAAGAATAAACAAATATATTTATTGTATTCCTTGCAACATGGGTTTCATGAGTAAGAAGTGTTTCTCATAGGTCGAAGACTTTTTCTTGATGTCTTTAGGGATTTCTCATCTTGTCATAAATATATAATTCAAAGTCTATGAAGTGTTGTTACACTTGTAAGAGTCCTCCAGAATAGACAAGCACAATCATCCTCACAACATCAATATATATATGCTCAAACTTCATGTCGACTACAATAATTGGAGACACAACCTTTGGAGAACGTCATATATGTATATGTATATGTATATGTATATATATATATATATATAATATATATATATATATATATATATATATATATATATATATATATATATATATATATATATATATATATATATATATATATGACATGTCAGCTCACCAAAACTGACACATCAGTTCATAAGGATAGGTCGGCTTAAATGTATGACCCAACAACTATAAATAGGAGAATGTACCTTCACATTTACATAGCAGACAGACTCAACATATCTCTGAAATTTTGGATGGGTACAAGACAGAAAAATGTGGATTATACAGATAAACTTTCTCGACATATTCTCTTAGTTTATCGGTGATCTAGGCAACAAGAAGATCGGTTATTATAGTGACTACAGTGCAAATTAGTTTGGGTGATATTACAGTAATATTCTCCTCGTTGTCTCAGGCTTATACACACTAGAATGTGGATGGACAATGAGGCTCAGTAATGCTTGATGATATAAGGTGATATTGTAATACGGTCAGTGATGAAAAATGTTAGATGATGAAGGAATGATGAGGCCAAAGTTCAAGGATAGATCACAATGTTGGAATTTTGTAGTGATCATGTTTCGGTGCCATGAAGGAATCAAAGAATCAAGAGAAGAACGATGATTGTGTCTTGGCCTAGGAATGGAAATATAGGTCAAGGGTCTTGGTTCTGGTCTTTGTCAATTGGAATCTCTATAAGAAAAAAATTTGCAGGTTTTCCTCTAAAAGTGTAAGAGGTTTTGGCCCTGGAAGAAAGACAATATCGTGTGTTCTTGTCTCTTTTGTTTTGGTAGCTATTTGATGAATTGAAAAGACGCACTCTAATAATAACAAGTGAAGAATTGTGCTAATAAGAAAAGTTTAAAACACCTCACAAATAGTTATCATGACTAGAAGAATCTCAAATTCCCTAGATTCTTCAACAGAGTAGTCACATGCAGAGGAGGAGAGAGTTGAAGCACCCACCCATGCAGAGACTTCCATAGATGGAAGGAAGTGCACCAGAGAAGCTGACATATAGATGCATGATGCTAGAGAGAATGTGGGAGCACCCACATCACAACGCAGGAAGAGGAGGTCACCAGATTGGTACACTATATACATGGCTCTAATAAGCGAGAGTGTAGAGGTTGAGCCATCCGCATTTGAGGAAGAAGTGCAACAACTAGTATGGGTTGATACCATTTTTGAGCAGTATGACTCCATTATCATCAAAAATGTTTGGGAAGTGGTCCCAAGACTAACATACAAGTCAATGGTGAGTTCAAGATGGATTTACAAGGTAAAGCAAGCAACATATGGGAGTGTGGAGAAGCACAAGGCCATATTTGAGGCTATAGGGTTCTCTCAGGTGGAGGGAATTCATTACGATGAGACCTTTTCTCTAGTAGCAAGGTACTTTTCAATAAGATTTATTCTAGAATTGTCGGTGTAGAATGGATGGAAGATACATCAAATGGATGTCAAGACAACATTCCTCAATGGTATGATTGAGAAAGAGGTGTATATTGAGCATCTGGAAGGATTTGAGACATTCAATAAAGATTCGTGCATGTGCAGACTCAAGCGAGTGTTGTATGGACTAAAACAAGCACCTTGTGCTTGGTACACCATGATTGACAACTATTTCACCAAGTTGGGCTTCACCAAAAATGAACCAGATGTGAACCTTTACCATATTGTGGTTGAAAGTAAACTGTTGATGATATTATTATATGTTGATGATTTGATTCTAATAGGTGATGAGAATCTATTAAAATATTTCAAGATAATTCGAGATGAAGGACCTGGGGCTAATGCATTAATTTCTTGGTATGGAAGTATGGCAAGGATATGAGGAACTGTTTGTCTCTCAGGGAAAGTATGCCAACGAGATATTGAAGAAGTTCCACATGGAGAACAACAAAACCATGGAGATTCCTCTAGCAGGTAATTAGAGGAAGGAAGATGCTACTTCAGGTGAAGTAGTGGAGGAATCTATTTATAGACATCTTGTGGGTTCACCTATGTATTTGGTGAATACATGACCAAACATGTCTTTTGCAGTTAACCGGCTTAGTCAATCCATGGTTAAGTCAAACAAAGTTTATTGGAAGGCAGCTAAACATGTGTTGAGATACCTCAAAGGCACCACTCAGTTTGGTCTTTGGTACAGATAGACAGAGGGAGTGAAGCTTCAAGGCTTCATAGATGCAGATTGGGAAAGGAGTCCATTCGAAAAAAAGAGCACATCAGGGGGAATCTTCAGTATTGGGTCAACAACAGTTTCTTGGTACAACAAGAAGTAGATATTAGTTGCACTCAGTTCAACAGAAGTAAAATACATGGTTGCTAGTCAAGAAGCATGTGAGGCTATCTAAATGAGGAAGATCCTTGTCGGGTTATTTGGTCAGAAGATCGATCCTACAATGATTTACTGTGACAATCAAAGTTGTATCAAACTCTTTGACAATCTAGTTTTTCATGATCGGTCCTGTTATCACTGTAAAACTTCCTTAAAAAATTTGGACAACTTACATGGTTTCTCAACTCTTGTATCAGTCATGGTCAAGTCATGGTGAAGTCATTTTTATGTTTTAGAGTCTAATTCATAGGGTTAGAGTCTCATGTCCATATTCAAATAAAGTTTCATATCCTCATTCCATGTCCTAAAAGCCTCACCATGTGTTTTGACATCAGTTTGATTCCAAAGGATTCATGTTAGTCTTGGTCTATTCTTTCCATGGTTGTTTCCGTGTCTAAGATCTATAAAAGAGTCTTGTTGGTATGGTCAAATAGGGTCAACACTCCGTTCTTGCCCATTACTGGTCCCACATCACCTAACATTCGATGTGTCAAACTTGTGTCAAGGTTTTCATAGTTAAAAACTCACTCTAAGTGTTTTCGTAGCGCGATACGAAACCCCTGTAGCAGCCTGTTTTAGCAGAGAAAAACTGTTTTTACTAGTCAACTTACAGAAGCTTTCCTGAGCAGCTGAGAACTCCATTTTGCAAACTGAAAGAGGTTTTTCTTCCTAACATGCTACACTACAAAAACCTCTTTGAGTTTCCTCAAATACATCATGAGCTGGGAGAAATGAAGGACCAAACTTGCGCTACTAAACTGCTGTAGGTGCAGTTTTTCAAGATCAAAGTTTCCTGTTTTACACGTCTTCTTCAAGGATCGATTCTGGACAGATGGAGAAGTATTTTACAAAACCAAGAGAGGTTTTTGTTCTAGACATCCTGGAATATAAAAACCTCCTTCAGTTTCGAAACATGTGTCATTGATGAGGAGATAAAGGCTCTGTCAAACGTGCCATTTTCAGGGATCCTAAACCTAAAAACAGGGAAACATGTTCCCTAATTTCTAGGGTTTGCCTTCAACAGTCAGATGACCACGTGGGAGGCTTCATCAAGTTTGATTTCATGGAGTGTTATGTGTCAAAGAATGCTTTAAATGTTTAGATATGGTTGTTGTAATCATAATAAGGAGTTCAACTCCTAGTTGTATTAGGTCTCTAGGACTCCTAGTTAGGTGTCATTTGCATTTAATAGTTAGTTTTAAGTATCATTAGGTGTCATAGTAGGATGAATTCGAATTTCCCTCATGCTTGAGGAGGAATCCAAGTTATGTAAAGAGCTCTATATATAGCTGAAGCATCAATGTACTCAGGGTTGGAAATTTTATGGAAAAGGCTTGTATTTGGCTTATGTAAGACTCAGTTTCAGTAATACATGTTTGGCTTTACTTCTCAGGATTCATGAGGGATTTGTTATGTTCAGAATATATGTGTTTGTCATTTTCTTAATTGTTGCAGTGTTATGGATGTATAATCACTCAGAATTCACTGAATGTGCTCTGACTTCCTGTATACATTTATAAACTGTGTGGTCCTATATGAGTTTATGTTCTGAATGTATAAATGTTGAATGCCCTGACTTCCATGTAAGGTTGAGTTCGTTGTTATATTGAGGTGTTGTTGACTCCATAAGCCCAATGGATAGTTGTTAAATGTGTTTCCACCATTCATATCTTTCAGAGTTGTTCTATAAGAGTTAGCCATCTTATCTTTAATCAAAATCATTAATCCATTTAGAGAGAGCCCTCTCAGGTTGAGGAGGCTAAGCCTCAGCCTAAAGTAGGTTTGAAATAGTTACTTGAGGTCTTCCTAGTCTACAGCCTTCCAGGGTCTGATTTTGAGATAACACAAGCCAAACCTCGTAGACAGTCACTGTCAACTTGGATTGCCCATCTTCATCACTCAGTGACTCTTGCGCAGTTTTCATCAGTAGTGCACGAAGCCATCATCCTGCTTCACAACCTTGCTGCCTCTCCTAGTCACTTGCATCCAAAATGATCATGTGTCATGGTAGACTAGGAGGTTTTGGATTTGATGTTGTCTCGTCATGGGTGACAACAGGTATAGGTACACCAACAAACATGGCAAGACGATGAATGGGATGAACAAAGGGAGCACATGCAGAAGTACAGGTTCACTAATGGATGAATAAACGATGCATGCAAAGAGATGTGCTCGTGAATGAATGATCACACAAAGATATGTTCATGGATGGATAGATGAGGAAACATGAAAGATGTGCTCATGAACAAACGAACGGACGAACATGCACCTTTCACGAACAAATGATCCTGTTAAACCTTACAACATGCAAGCAAGGAGCAACATGCCTAAGCATCATCAAGTGAACCTAATACCATCGAAGACTCCGTGCACTTTGCCATGCGGAGGTGAAGATGTGATACACCATGAAGACATCCATCACCCAACAACACTGTAGCTTGACATGCACTCTAGTAGTAGCACGAATGTACCAACACTGTCATGTTGAGTCATGTCACCACATCTACACTATGGGCTATGTTGTCAATCAATGTAATGTAACATGGAAGTCCAAGAGACCCAATTGTTGTACAAAGAGTCATGTAAAGTCGAAAAGCCATGGAAGTCAAAAAGTCATGAGGGTAGTCGAACAACCACAAGGGTGAATTTCACCCTTGGCTATAAATACCCCCTCATTTCTACATGCAAAGGACTTTTCACCTCAACTCCTCCCACATAGCCAAGAGAGTTTGTAATATTTCCTTGGAGGAGTAAGTAGTGGATCCAACGCCTCTCACACGGGGTTAGTGATGTATGGTGTAACAATGTGTCTTAGAAATTTCTCTTAATTCAGAAGCATACTACTAGGCCAACACGTTTTCACACATTTATTGTAATTGTTGTAAGACTAATCTTTAACACTTGTGATGCATGTTGCTTTAACTTGTGTTCTACATTTGAACTATTTCACTTGTTGTAATGCATAATATGTTAATGGGAATGTGTTGTATATTATGTTAATGTTGTCTCGCCCATGTAGACTACTATCTCGGACTTCAGACAAATCTTTCACATGGAACTTGGTGTAAACTACCATTGCACTCATGTGGACTAATCCACTGAGTGTTATACATGTTATCTTCCCTTGTGTGTTGTGACTGCAGCATCCGTGTGGAATACTCCACTGGAAGCTGTGTATGTCCTGTTGTGTTGTGTGTTCCTAGCAATGTTGGGATTGTTCCCAAATGACCTGGAACTCACTCTCACCCTCTCCCTCGATAGTGAAAGAACCATTGACACAAGTGACACTTACACTTACTAGGCACACGAACCTCACTTCTCGAAGACAAAGAAAACCACTCTCCTGTGCTGACAAGAAAGAGTTGAGGCAAATCCTTAAGATAATGGCAACTGGGCCATCATATTGGATGGGACTCCCACAACAAATGGTGTGAGGTCTAGTTGGGACTTCATAACAGGGTGATCCCCTGATGTTGGTAGATCCAACACTGTCAACAGTTAGGCATTAGAAGGAGGGCTAGATGACAAGCTAAGCCCATACATTTGGGTTGAATCTCTTACCCAATGAACAATATACAATTCATGCTCCTAGGGTGTTTCTCTCATTTCTCCCTTAATCAGTTATCAATCCCCGATGAGATTCTCGATCACTTGTCCTTGTTAAAGTTTGACGGTGAGGACAGAACGTCTGTAACCACGCACATTTATGATTTTCTTCATTTCTATGAATCTCATGAAATCGATAGTGATGAGCTTGTGTGTACTCTTCTTCCTCACCCTTGAAGGTTGTGCTAATCGGTGGTGTCATACCCTGTCACCTGCTTCTGTCCATTCCCTTCTCACTTTCCTCAAGGAGCTCCATCAAGCCTTCGATGAGTATGACCACCAAGATGTCTATGAAATAGTCTCTTGTTTAAGAATGAAGCCTAGTGAATCAGTTGAGGAATTTTCACGAAATTCCTGAGTAGTTTGTGGACCTTGAATTCATGAGCCAAGAGCTGAAATGCTTGGTTCATGTCTCTCGAAATGGTGAACTTCCTGATTTCCCTTCTTCCCAACTCTTGCCTATCACGAGACACCTCATGTCTCGAAGAGGGTGCCCCCTCATAGTGGATGCAAAGTTGAGAAATCTACACATCATGTTCCCAATCCATCTGCTCAGCTGTCTCCTGCCCCAACGGAGGAAATTCCAAAATGGTTAGGAAAGCCTATGGTGAAAACTCATCCCTCCATTCCAAAAGAGGACATCACCATTCCTAACCCAAGTCTTGAGTCTAATATGCATCTCTACCATCATCCATCATCTACAAGCCATGACTCCTTGCACCATGAATCACTTGAGCAATCTACTTCACAAGCTAGTTGTGCACACTCTCTTGATTCTTGAGCTGCTGGCTCAAGTTGCAGTCATGTGCAAGGTAGTCTCATCATACAAGTGGAGGATCAGGACAATGAAGACACAATAAATTCCTCTCAAAACATTGAGCTTCCATTCTTAATTGATCCTCGATCCACAAATCTTTGTGAAACATCATGCACAATCAATTCTTTTGATCAACCTCTAGTGTAGGGATTTCATCACTCCCATGCTTCCGTATGTTGTGTTGAATACCCAAGAACATCATATGATCTATTTTCATCTCATGTACACTCTAACTCAGATCTGGAATGCACACTAGTCAAAGCAGACATCCATATCGAAGCTTCCTCTGCACCTCACTTGCCTGTGTGTCCTATCATTCACAACACATCAACATGTGTCGGAGACACTCCACATTCTCTTGCTTCTTCAACTTCTGAGTTATCTCCTCGATCGACACAAGGAAATGAGGTTGTCCATGATGAAAATAGTTTCAAAACACAAGAATCTTCCCACTCGTCATCATCTTGTGTGTTGCATGAAGACAACTCATCAAGTCAGCTCGCTGAAAATTTTGATGAAGCCTGTGACAAAGATGGTTGTCATACTAAGAGAAGTTTTGAAATCAATAACAACAACCATCCTCAAGCCATGCATGATTTGGTTCACATCCCAAAATGCAATTTTCCAATTATGGAAAGTTTCGGGACATGCAAGGGAGTCGAGGCACTTCAATGTCTGTTGATGGTTATGTGAGGACCTCACGACTCTAGTAAGCTCGTCAAACCAAATCAGATCTCGTTTCTCACGCACAATCTGTCTATTTGCATGGTTGCACTTGATGTGGATCCCTGTGTAAAGAATTTTTACTATTCAGGGTATGTTATTTAAAATTTTATATTTTTTGCTAATGATCGAATCCACGAGTCCGTTACAACATGTTTGTCTTCATACACCTCTCTTACATCTAGTTCGGGTTGGGAGTGTCCGTCCCACATCCAATTATGGGACAATGAAGTTGATCATCTCTATCCAGAATCACACCTATACGATGTTCTCTCTTGTAATCAACTCCTTGGTTTTTTTGCAAATTTTGCACGTCAAATCTACCCACTCATCACACCAACAATCTCTATGTGTGATGACGAGTGCACACCATATCACATGAATCCAGTTACTCTCATTTCGCCACACCCCAACTGATTTCACACATTCACAGTGCTGACATCCTTTCTACATTTATGTGATGACCATGATTCCTGCACACTTTTTCACCAGCTGCAGGTGAGTGTTCTATCATGCCTAGAGCACAACGAACTTGGTTCCCTCATTCAGAGCGTTCGTAAAATTGTTCAAAAGGTTTCTTTGCTCATGTCAAACTGGGAACCTGGCATCTCGACCGTCTGGTTTGATTTCTATTCTATCTTGGGTGGCTGTCATGTAGTTTATCATTTTCCCAACAATACATCCAAAGACAGTGACTTTGTGCATTATGATATTCACCTTGTAACATATTTCTTCTCAGACTTATGTTTAGCAAGTGAGGCACTTCAGCCTGCACTAATGGCTATGGCAGTCCCTCACTGTATTGCCAAGATTGATGAGAATGGCCAGATCTATCTATCCGTATCAGATTCCCATCATGTTCCCCTCTCTCGAATCAAGAATATGTCTTCTCAAAGATCACAAATCGTTCAAAACAACCATCACGAAATTTATGATCTAATTGTTGGATGGTTGAAACAATCTTACTTGGCGAGTCATGTTGCAGGTAACAAGCTTCAATCCTTCCTCTCATTTGCTGAGAAAATTAGTGTAGAGAAACACACACTCGCAAGAGATCTCCGAGTTTTGTTGAAAAATGGTAGTCACAGAAGAGGTAAGCATGTGTGTTGGGTGGTTGTGACACATTCTTCTACCCACAGGTGGGACTTTCTCTCTCGTGTGCAAGTTTTTCAAGTTTCTTCATTTTCTGTTGCACACTATTTTTTATCTGTTTTAATCGCTCGTATCGTTGTGATTGTAGGTCTGGTATGCCTATGGTGGCTTCCTTGGAAATTTCATTTCACGTAATCCCGACCATTTAATGTAGGAGTAGGAGTAGTGTTTGCATTTTCACTTGTCTTTGCTTTCTGGTTTGCATGATTGTTTGCTTGCTGACTTGGTTCCTTTGCTTGCTTGTTGTTGTTTTCACTTTGTATGCTTTGCTTACTATTTTTGTATACGTTTGTTTTGTTTGATTGGTATATTAATATTTTTGTTTCTAGAAATAAGTGATGCCAACAACTACATTTTGGATTTTGAATAGAGTATGTGGCTGAAATTTGAAGAGACTTGTGACACTGTAGCACTTGGCCAGCCTTGTGTCCGTCTTCTCTATGCTTGGCTATAACCTTCGGTCGATGAAGTCTTGACAGAAAATATGAACCGTCTGCAAGGGATTTTTTGGTCCAACCATGAACCTGTGTCCACATTGGGAAGCCCCATGCCTATACTCAACCTTGTACTCTGTGTGTTCAAGCTCATCCAACTAGTAGAAATGAAGAAGGGTAAAATATAAACAAGCAAACATATGTCAGAGGTATTACATGCTTCTTTGAAGGAACTTCCTCTTCTGCTCTCAATAAGTTAGGATCCCTCTTCCGCCCCAAAAATAAATAAGTGCCTACGCAAATTCCTCTTGAAAAATACAAAGGCGAAATAAGAGAAAAGCTTCTTGTGTAGAGAGGTGAAGTATGCAACTCCATCGGGGTACTGTCCAGGCTCGCTGGTAGTGGAGCAATGTGTGTGTTCTTGTGTGACTCCGTTGGGTACTGTCCAGGCCTGCTGGTAGTGGAGAACCACCAGAAATGAGAACTTATACTATGAAAATCTTCAACTTGCAAGTTAAATACCCTTCCTAAATTTGAAACACTAAGATCAAGCTGAACTTTCGATTTTGTTTGATTGAGTTGTCAAAGGGTGGACCATATATGTCCATGGGGTAAGTGGGGAAGCCGAAGCAATCCACATAGCAATTCAAAAGTCACCGAAATACCAAGGCCCTGTGCTAGCAATGAATTGAAACAAAGAAGTTGGAGTTCTACCGTTGTGTTGCCAAGTGTTGTAGCGGTTACAACCACCCTCCAAAATTTTGGCCTGCACCCAATTTCGGAGTCTCCCTTGAGAGTTTCACTTGATGACTGCACACACTCAAGTTCACTCCATGACCTCACATGAGTCCTTGCATCCGTCTTGCTTGTCCATTTAATTCAAGTTTATCCATGCTGGTGTCTACGTCATGCTTGTGACCATGTTCTAGTTATTCTAAAAGTCTTTGCTTCATATGTGCTTGTTGTGTTTGCTATGAAAGCTTCTGTCACACTCACACATGGAGTCACATTCACTATTGTGTAAGCATCATCTCGATCAATGAACGGCCAACCACGAGTGTCGCGCTTGTCACTTGTACCATTGGTCAATCATGTTGAACATGTGTGTCTGGATGGTTTGAGTCATTTCATCGTCGAGTCATGTAAGTGTGTGTTTGCATGATCACCTATGCATCTTTCGATCGTTCACAAACTTAGTCATTTTTTCTGAAGTTCTGACAACCAGAATCCCCTCTGACATCTAGACCATCAACCCGCCATCGACTCGATCGACTGTCAGCCAGAACAATGCAAAATCATCAAGCAAGTCTTTTCAAGCTACGCTACCCGCAAGCAATTCAAACCACTTTCATACTGACCACCAGGACAGTCAAAGCCAACAGTCACCTCGGGACTGACTCCCCTAAAAAATTTCACCACTGACCTTACTCGCTTAGTTAATTGAGGAAATTGCACAGACAAGCCAGACAGACACCAAGTTCCTGTCCTTGTCTCCCTAAAAAATTGTGCAGTTTTCCCAGTCATTCATCCTAGTAGTTGACCGACTGCTCATCCAAGAAATTGTGTAGTTTTCATGAGTAGGCCTTCTGCTACTTAGAAATCCTCTCAGCTCAGAAATTACACAGAGATGATCAGTAGGACGACCTCCCAGCCTCAGTGCATTTTACTCTACTAGTAGCTCCTAATAGTAGACTGCCAGTTCCCTCCAGGAATTGCGCAGTTTCTTCTGCCAGTGACCGAGCAGCCAACTTCCAGTTCCTCTAGGAATTGCATAGTTTTGGCTGCCAGTGACCCTAGCAGCCAACTGCCAGTTCCCTCTGGGAATTGCGTAGTTTTGGATACCAGGCTCTAGGGCAGTTCGTCCCAAAAAGTGCACAATCTCTGCTTACTGACCCTCCTTGCAGCTTGACCTGTTCCTCCAGAAAATTGCGTAAATTTGGCCTTCCAGCCCTTGCTACCCACTCGTTCTAGAAACTGCGCAGATCTTGCCTATCTTGCCTTCCTAAAACCCGAACTGTCCCTCCTAAAATTTGCGCAATTTTTCCTTCCAGCCGAGCCAAACCTCACAGATAGTCACTGTCAACTTGGATTTCCAATCTTCATTACTCAGTGACTCTTGCGTATTTTTCATCAGCAGTGCCTAGAGCCATCATCTAGCTTCACAACCTTGATGCCTCTCCCAGTCACCTGCATTTGAAATGATCACATGTCATGGTAGACCAGGAGGTTTTGGATTTGATGTCATCTCGTCATGAGTGACTGCAGGTATAAGTACACCAACAAACATGGAAAGACGATGAATGGGATGAATGAAAGGAGCGCATGCAGAAGGACAAGTTCACCAACGGATGAACAAATGATGCATGCGAAAAGATGTGCTCACGAATAGATGATCATGCAAAGATATGTTCATAGATAGATGAATGAGCAAACATGCAAGATGTGCTCACGAATGGATGAACGAATGAACATGCACCTTTCGCGAACAAATGAGCCTGTCAAGCCTTCCAACATGCAAGCAAGGAGCAGCATGCCTAAGAATCATCTAGCGAACCAAAGACCATCGAAGACTCTACGCACTTTGTCATCTGGAGGTGAAGCTGTGATACACCATGAAGTCATCCATCACCCAACAACATTGTAGCTTGACATGCACTCCAACAACAACATGAATGTACTAGCACTGTCATGTCGAGTCATGTCATGAGTCATGTCGCACAAATCTCCACTATGGGCTATGTTTTCAATGAATGTAATGTATTGTGGAAGTCCAAGAGACCCAATTGTTGTACAAAGGGTCATGTAAAGTCGAAAATTCATGGAAGTCAAATGGTCACGAGGGTAATCGAACATCCACAAGGGTTAGTTTCACCCTTGGCTATAAATACCCCCTCATTTGTACATGCAAAGGACTTTTCACCTCAGTTGCTCCCACATAGCCAAGAGAGTCTGTAATCTTTCCTTAGAGGAGTAAGTAGTGGCTCCAACACCTCTCACATGGGGTTAGTGATGTATGGTGTAACGATGTGTCTTGGAACTTTCTCTTAATTTAGAAGCCTACTACCAGACCAACATGTTTTCACACATGTATTGTAACTGTTGTAAGGCTAATGTCTAACACTTGTGATGCATGTTTCTTTAACCTGTGTTCTACATTTGAACTATTTCACTTGTTGTAATGCATAATATGTTAATGAAAATGTGTTGTATATGCTGTTAATGCTGTCTCGCCCATGTAGACTACTCTCCCATGTAGACTACTCTCCTGAACATCAGACAAACCTTTCACATGGAACTTGGTGTAAACTACCATTGCACTCATGTGGACTAATCCACTGAGTGTTATATGTGTTATATTCCCTTGTGTGTTGTCACTGCCACATCCGTGTGGACTACTCCACTGGAATCTGTGTATGTCCTATTGTGTTGTGCGTTCCTAACAGTGTTGGGACTGTTCCCAATCGACTTGGAACTCACTATCACCCTCTCCCTCGTAGTGAAAGAACCATTGACACAAGTGACACTTACGCTCACTAGGCACGCGAACCTCACTTCTCGAAGACAAATCAAACCACTCTCCTGTACTAACAAGCAAGAGTTGAGGCAAATCCTTAAGATAATGGCAACCAGGCCATCATACCGGATGGGACTCCCACACCAAACGGTGTGAGGTCTAGTTGGGAATTCATACCGAGGTGATCCCCTGATGTTGGCAGATCCAACACTGCCAACAGGTACCAATCATTTTCTTGTTTCTCCATTTAATATTATTTCCTTTTTTATCAACTCTGTTAGTGCTTGAAATTTCACCTAAGGCTGAGAAAGGCAAACCTCAAGGCAACATCAAACCATTTAGCCTTGTAGCTAGCCCTACGGGGCAGGAGAAGGCTCGTTCCGGTCTATCTCGTAAAATCGCCAATAGATGAGATGACCAATAAGGTAACACTAATATTAGGCTAGTAAACTGATTAGAAAGATTGATTTTGGAGTTTTTGGGTTTTTGGTGGCAAATTGAGGGAATGGCAATTTTGGGTGCGGGGATTGGACACAGTTTCTGCAGGGGGTTCTTTGGGGCGAGGTAGGAGACAATATTGATGCCTTTAACTGAAGTGGATGGTCAGGAATGACAGGTGAGGAGCTAAGGAGAGCAAACAATAACTTTGAATTCTCCTTAAACAGTAGAAAACATTGAAATTAAACAAACTTAAAAGCAGACCATGGCAAGCATGAATTCTTACTTTAACACTTCATTTGTTTAATGTGCAGAAGTAAAGAAGGAAATGAATCACATAACAAAGCTTACAAGAACATTGAGAAACACACCATGAACACATGAGTCCACAAGAATCCCAAAAAGGACTGCAAAACCCTGGTCTTCCTTAGCCAAAAATTGCAGAGATATAGTGAAATAATAGATAGCTTCTCCCTCAAGAGTCCAACCTTCCAACCCCTGAAAATGACTAAGAAAATACATAATATAGGCAAGCTAAGACCTTTCCTTGCCTCTAGGGGTCTAGCGCATCCTTCTAGGAGCTGTTTTAACCACTTCTAAACTTAGCACTACAAACTAGGCAATCATAACAACTTGCCTCTATAAACTTGGAAACCAATTCATTCATTTAATTTGTACCCTTTCCTGCATGAATCTTCTAGAATAGGTAAATGAGTGTCATGGTAACATGAAAATACATTAATTACATCAAAGAGGGTGAAAAATCCCATCTCAAGTCAAAACTGGTCAAAGTTGGGCGAATTCCTGAGCTGTAGATGAATTTCCAGTGAAAACTGCCCAACATGTCGCGCGCCTCTGCCTGACATGTCGCGCGTCTTTTGAGCTATGTTTGGGGCACTTGAAGGTGGCCAAAGTGGGCCAGATTAGGCTTGTTAGAAAGGTCTGTGATTCTACTTTCCAACCCAACTGGAATTTTTGGATTTGGAGTTCATTTGCCCTGTCAAAAATCAATTCTCCCAAGACAGCTTTCTGCAGTTCAAAAAGGTGGCAGAAAGTCAAATTTTGCATGTTTTTTGACTTTTTGGAGGCCCAAAACATCACAAAATCTCAAGTCCATCCATGTGCATATGTAACTTTGCATGAAAAGTCTGGAAATGCTAAGTTTTTGTCAAATGGAGGTGCCGGGACGACATGTCTCACCGCGGGGTGAGACGCGTTAATGAGCAAAAACCTGTAAATTGCCAAAAAATACCAAAAATGACCCAAAATGCTCAAATTTTTTTGAAATTTGTGTTGTGGCTGAGCTATTTAGTACTATGCTCCTTCAAGGAAGCCTGGGCCAAGATACGGAGGGGAGTGGGCCTTTTTCTCCGTTTTAGTGCCTTTGCCAACCGCCTTTGAAACACTTTCATCTTTGCCTTGCACACGTGCATCCGCGCCCAATAATGATTTTTCATGTTCCTCAACAGTTTTTTATTTTGATAGGCCTTATCCAACAGCCTCTTCAAATGAGCATTGTCCCAAATAAACATATATTCTCGATCTATGGGTCTCAAGTCACCGGGTCTCCTACGAGCCAATTCCCGGTCTTCACGAATTTTCTGCAGCTCATATAGCTTGTGCTCATCCTCCAACTCTTTGTTTCGCTGCTCTAAATAGTTGATTATCCATTTTGCCATCAATAATTTCGTTTGCAGCGACTGAATCTCGGTACTTTGCTCTCGGATGATATCCTTGAGCTCTATGCTAGGAGAACCGGCGTCAAGATCAATAACTGGATCGCCTGACAAGCTCTTCTCGATCATGGGCTGCTTGCCCCTCTCTGATACCTGTGCTACTGTCGGAAACGAGGCCCCTTCCACCTGGTGTGGAGATAACACTCGCAGTGCTGATGAAGAAGACGAGACCCCTTCCACCTGGCGTGGAGAAAGTACTCGCCGAGCTGCTGCAAATAAGGCCCTTGGGAAGGGAAAGGGGTAGGGTTTATTTTCTTTGCAAATTTAAAAGGGAAATTGACATGGAAATATAGGGAAAATGAAATGGGAATGAAGAGAATGATTACAAGGGGAAAAACAATGAAACAGCAATAAACCCTAGCACCTTTTTACAAATTTACATACAGCCATATAGAGTGTTTTTCCTTGCACAATTTGATCATTAAAAACACACTCATGATGTCTTTCAACTAACCCGCAACCATTCACAAGTTTAAAGAGCCTACCTCAAGTGATTTGATGAGTTAGAGGAGCTTGAGCAAATTTTGGAATGAGTTTGGAGGGAGACAGCTTGACGGGTCGCGCACCACGCCCAACGGGTCGCGCACCTCTGACGGGTCGCGCCCGTTGTAAACTCGCTCTGTGGGAAACCCTTTGACGGGTCGCGCACCTCTGACGGGTCGCGCACCTAGCCTGACGGGTCGCGCCCCTGACCAACGCCCGAACTTGCTCTGTTTTTTATCCTTTGACTCAATCACTCTCTCAAACTTCTCTTGCAAGTGTCTAGGATGCACAATGAGAGTGATAGGAGGGATATTGGGTTTTTATAAGTTTCATTTGAAAAAATTTCATGCTCAAACCCACTTTCTAATGTTTCTCTTTGACACTTTATAAAATTGACTTTTTGGTTTCTTTTGTTCTGAAATTGACTCATTTAGTGCTTTAGCTTGATTCTTTTTGCAGGTAGATCATCTGAGGGATCTTGGCAAAGGGACCAGGGTTGCATTTTATTCGCTGAAGACTTTCGAAATTTCATCACTTTTTACAAATATTTGAAAAATGACCTTGGCTTTAAAAACAGAGTTTTTTAAATCCAAGGTGAAGATTAACTGTACCAGATAAAAATTTAGAAGAAACACCTTTACAATCATCCCTCTGGCTTACTGAACACTCATTGACTTTCAAACACATGACCTTGTAACATTTTTGACCAAAACCCTAGACCTAGGAAATTAACCTCAAGAGAAGACAAGACAAGATTGAAAGAGCTTAATGACTGAAATGACCTGAACCAGCAATGCCAAGACGGGTATAAACACATCAGCTCCTCCATCAGGGTTATGGCATGCCTAACGGGATGCAAAAATTGACACTGATGAGACACCTACCTATACAAATGCAAAGAGTTTTGATCGCTGATGGAGGGCTCAAGACCGACTCTAACAGGATGGATCCAACTGTGATCTATTGCGATAATCAGAGTTGTATCAAACTCTCTGATAATCTAGTTTTTCATGACAGGTCCAAGCACATTGATATTTGGTACCATCATCTTCGAGACTGTGTGGTGAAGAGGATCATGTTGTTGTTGTATGTTTCAACTGAGGAACATGATGCAGATATTTTGACTAAGGCATCGTCAAAATGCAAGTTCGAGTTCCACAAAGACAAGATTGGGGTGACTGATAATCACTTTCTTGTTGAGAGGGAGTGTTGAAAATAACAACAAGAAATGCTAAAAATAACACTGCTATAAATAGCATTTCAGGATACATTCCAATTTTAGTTAGTCCCTAAACTAAAATTGAGAATTAAAATTCGAATTTGATCTTAGCAGCTATTTGTAAAACAATTAATTAATTCATCTTGAGTTAATTAGTTGTAGGAAATCAAACATGAAGTCTATGTGTAGACATGCAACAATTTCTCCGTTGATTGAGGAAGTTATCCCTTGATTAAAGGAGATAAGGATGAGTTGTAATTAGTTAGCTCAGTTAACTGAGTTAAGTCTAGTTAGATTAGTTCAATAGTTTGTTGAATTAATTGTGAGTTCAGTTAGTTAATGCATGCATGCATGTAACTGCTACACTTCAGATAAATGAATATTCTCTCATAAATAACTCATGCATGTCAGTTCAGTCAAAGACCCAGTTGAGATCAAATGATGGGACAATGTACTAAGAGTTGCAGGAATATTCCATTGAGGATATCTCTTGCATGTAGAAGGAATTCATTCCTTGGAGATTGTGCAGTTACTTTTGAGTTTGATGAGTGTGTGATGAGGCCAATTCACACAGGTAGTAGCATTGGACCCCATGAGAAACTGCGCAAGGAAATACGAGGCTTGGAGGTCCGAGGGAAGGCATATCTTGTGTCTATTCAGTCTGTGAGTTGTATTGTTGGATTGTATTGAGAGCAGGATAGCTTGTGAGCTAATGCTTTGTGTAATATGAACATATTTCGACTTATATGATAATATAGAGATCGGGGTTTTTAGATGAGGTTTTCCAAAGAGTATTATTTTGTGTTCATGTGTGTTTTCTTTCTCATTCTCAGTTATATTTGTTCTATTTGATCTTGCTCAAAATCGATTAAGCTTCCGCAAGTTTGTTGTAGAAGTAGATATTATATTTTTCTTTAGTATATTGCATAATCTGTTGATCTACAGTGGGAATTTCTACAGATTGCACAATTTCTGAGCTCAAGGCTCACTAGTAGTCAAGACCGTGCAATTCTTATAATCAAGGCTGCTCTCCCTCAAGGATTGCGTAGTTTTTGGAGGCAAGCCCAAAACTGTTGTGAGACCAAGTTGGGAGATTAGCTTGTGACTTAGAAAAATTAACTAAGTAAGAAAACACAAGGAAAAATGAAAATATAAGCCACAGTCAAAGCAAGAATACCTAGCTCAATGCAATATGAGATTTTGTGGATAATAAAGAAGGCTCCAAAATCGAAGGATAGGAAAACTTTTGGAGGGTGTTTGTAGCCGTACAAAATTGGTGACACACTCGTAGAACTCCAGCTCTCTGTATGGACCTTGTCTCATGTAATGTGATTCTAACTCTTCTGGAATTATTGTTCAGTTCTTTGATTATCATAACTTCTTAACTTAGCTTGAGTTAAAGTTGTAGTCCCTACCATTCTCCTCATCGGCAACACACATACCAAGACAAGTCAAACTGAGTTGTTTCGATTGGTGATGAGGAGTATATAAATGCACAAGTAAAATAGTCTATCAGAGTTTTAGTTTCATCTCTGGTGTTTCTCTATTGTGAGTAGGCCTAGACAGTACCCTAACATAGTCACTTTAAGAACGCAAGTATTTCTCAGTTTCCAGCGAGCCTGGGCAGTGCCCTAGTGGATTTACTTGCGTCACCTCTCTGCGCATGAAGTCTTTCTCTTCTTTCACCATTTATTTCATTTTTTCATTTCAATTTTTTCAAAGAATTGTGCATAGACACTTATTTATTTCATGAGGCAAAAGAGGGATCCTGACTGATAGAGAGCATAAGAGGTTATCCCTTCAAAGAAGGATATTTATATATACCTCTGACATAGTTTTTAAGGTTTTCCCCCTCTCCTTACTCTACTTGACCTAGTTGAAAAGGGTTAACCAAAAATATAAAACTGATTAGAGTAGGCGGTACTAGTTAAGAGTGCAAGCATCGTGATTTCACCATGACTCTCTTCGAAAGGAACATATTTTCCATCAAGGTATTGTCAACTAAAACAAATGAAAGATTCACATAAAGAGAGGTAATATGAATATAACCAAGCATTGATAGCAGTACAACTTCCTCTTGAACTTCACCCTACTTGTCTAAGAACCCAAACATGGTTTCATCGAAAACTAACCTATAACTGCAAAAGAAAACAAACTAAAGGAAATAAGCAAGGTAAAGGTGAAATAAAGTAAAGAAAATCAAGGAAACAAACAAGAAAATAAAACAACTACTCATACTCCTAACCTAAGCAAAACATAGGCCAACTTATGTAAAGTGATACTTCTAATGCAACCATCGACGCATTGGCTGGCCCATGTAGGTGAGAGCATGTATGTCAAAAAGGATATACAAGAAAGCCAACAAACAAGAAAGATAAGAAAATACAAACTAGAATGCTAGAATCTTGAATGAACCCACAAAAAAGTAAAAACTAAAAGTGCATCAAAGGAATTTTACTGATGTACCATGGTGTTCAAACACATTGCGAGTCGAAGGGCGACAGGCATAAAATTTCAAACTTGAAAAATGAGCAAACATGAAGAAAGAAGATTTTTTTTTGTTTTGCAACAGTGCTTGCAACATATGACTCCTCCAATGATTGAGCAATAGGATTGTGTGATACAGATGGAGGATGCAAAAATTGTAAGATAGATTGATTTTCAATGTGAACAACAAAGTGACAAGGAGTCTGTAAATATTCAACACATTTCTGATCATAAATGGAACTGACTACAAGGATACAAGAACCTGACATAGCCATTAGCTCAGGCTGAAGTGTTTCAACAACTTGGGGAGGTTCCAATTCATCAGAAGATGGATCATAAAATATTGGTGGCTTAGAAAGATCAATATTGGAAGAATCAGAATCATGATCTGATGAATAAACGAAAAGATCAAGACAACCACAATCAAAAATTTCAAGATGACGAGTAGGGTAATCCTCATGATCTAGTCAATCATAATGAGGGGATGATGGAAAATGAGAAATTTCACCCTCTATGTTCCTAGAAAGATAAGATGAGAGATTGGGAGGATAAGGGAAAACAAATTTGTCCTCTTTTCATTTAGATGAAAAATTGGTGTTCCACATGTTCTCTAAATCATCAAAATTAGTAACATCCAAAAATGAATTTTCAAAAGATTGAACAAAAATGACAGAATCATAGAAAATGTCAGGATAATGTGGAAGAGGTGTGAACAAAAGGAGGTCATCCTTCACCGCAAATTCTAGTTCAGACACCCACACATACTCATCAAAAATGATATTACAAGTTGGTTGTTCAACACCAATTCCATCGAGAAATTGATCCTCGTGAACATCATAAGAGAAATTCGAGACAGGTGAACACAACATATCCAAATCCCTAGGATCATAGGGACCAAAGGATGGAGGATGAGGAGATAGTACTTCATAACAACCATCGGAGTCACAATCCAAATCTGCGTTGAAATTCTGAGTAAGTGGGGTAGGAGGAGATGGTGGTAGATCAACAGGTGAATTCTCAACTTCTCCCATCTTGACCTGCAGAGCTAGAGCTTTTTTATGAGAAAGGGATGGAGGGTCACTTGGAATAGCAACCTTGTCCATCTCACATTTAGAAGCACTAACACTGAGGTATGTTGGGAGAGGTTTGAAAGATTCTAACTCGTGTGGATTTTCAGAAATGCAAACAAGATATTGAAATATTCTTGCCAAGAAATCCCAATCAACTTCATTTTCAAGAAATTCAAAGTAGTAATGAATAAAATGATTGTGAAGATCCTGAACAAATTCATCTGGTGTTTTTTGCAATTTCAAAATTTTCATATCAAGGGCTTTATGATCATAGAGATTGAAAGTATGACATGATTCTACAACAAATTGTTTGAAAGAGTGTATGGAGGCTTCAGGCAATGTGTAACACCATTGCTTCATGTGTCCTACGAACATGAGAGCGAACAACCTACAGGCAACATCCTTAGACTGGATGTCATGTCTGTCATAGAAACCGAGAAAAGCAACTGTGTGCCTGAGTAAGGTTGTTTCACCCTCATTATTGAACTTGAAATTGGATAAGTCATTTAAAAAGACTGCCGACACTTTTAGATTTGCATAGTTAGAAAAACATGTCAGGGTTATGATTTGGTGAGAAGTCATCAAATATGTGCAGAAATTCAAAATAGACTTCAAGGGCTCAGCTTGTCATCTGTACCTTCTTCTAGCACCATAAATGTTGATGGTGCTAGGCCCACCAACATTTAGGAGATCTCCCTGATATGAAGTCCCAACTAGACCTCACACCATTTAGAGTAGGAGTCCCAACAGTGGGTGGTAGTGTTATGCCTTGACTGTGGAAATACATGGAAGAAAGTATGATAACTTTGGGTAAGAGAAAGCATGTGACCCTGCAGAGAGTCAATTGCGATGCATGAAGGTTCCAACACACAAAGGGAAAAGGGAGTATTACCCTTGGAAACCTATAATAATACACAACTTGAAAGGAACACATGAGAGAAATGAAATCACAAGCTAAGATGCAAGATAGTACACAAGTTAAAGTGTTGAGTTAATCCAACAACACACATTCAACGAGATTCATACAAATGAAAACAAAATAGTTCATAAGCATATGTGTAAGTTAAATAACATACATTTCCAATACAACAAGAATAGTCCTACTATATTAACAACATATGCATGAAAGTATGCTTGGCTCCCAAAATCCCGTTACCTGAGTTATGAGGTTCTATTTATAACAAGAGGGGGTGACTCTTCAACTCCCCTTTGTGACCTTTGGAATACCCTTATGACTCTTCAACTTCTTCATAAAATAACACATTACATTACATGATGAATTTTCATATTCCGATATTGACACTTGGAATTTCACTTATAACATAATTACAAATAATATTACATTTTCCACTTGTACCCATATGAGACATAATAGGGTAGAGACAACTTGACAGCATAACAAGACACAACACTATGGTGCTTGAGTTTGGGAGAAGTCTATCTCAACAACCTCCATTGGCTGCTTCTCGGTCACATATTGGTGCCAAGCTTGGTAAAGACACAACACTATGGTGCTTGAGTTTGGGAGAAGTCTTTCTCAACAACCTCCACTTGCTACTTCTCGGTCACATATTGGTGCCAAGCTTGGTACTATGCGATGGCGTCCCCAAATTGCTTAACAATGTCTTGTTGAAAGCAGACTCTAGCCTCCATGGCATTCAAGTACACTATCTTGGAACCTGTGTCCAACTCATTCTGAAACATGAGAAACAATGTTTTGACCTTGACAGGACCACCGATGAAATTCTGCATGTTCTATGCATTCAACTCCAAGTCCTCCCCGGTGGCATTCTGTCTCAACTGCTCCAAGTACTCTTCAACCTCCTTCTAAGCTTGGTTCTTGGGTTTAGATTTGGTGAGGGAACTGATTGATGGGATCTAGTGTGTTCTCACGAAGACATCCAAACTACTGTACAACTGCACATATGAGGCCTGTATGCTGCAAATGAATGAGGTGAGTTGCTTGTTATTCTGAATCAACATACAAACCTTCGCTTTCTCCAACTTTGCCAATAGCTTCAATTTCTTCACTAAGTCAAGCAGGGCCCCTTTGAACAGCATTGTCCATTCTTGCACATAGGTGATGGAAGCTTGTATGTCATCCTAAAGGCTGATAAGGGCAACACAACTGTAATTATGAACATAATCGATTATGACATTAAAATGGAAGAACATCTAAACAATAGTGGATGCTATAAAATTATTAATAAGGATCCAACTGAAAAAATCATGCGCGAAGTTATTAAGAGAATTAAAGAATCATCTTTGGATGATGTCACAAAAAAAAAAAAATCATCCCTAACAGTTCCATTACTCCTAGAATTTATGGGGTGCCTAAAGTCCATAAACCTAACATACCCCTCAGACCTATAGTTAATACCATAGGTTCCCCTGCTTACCTTCTAGCCAAATACCTAGGCAAAAAACTTAGACCCCTGTCTAGTAATATCCCTTCTTATATTAAATACTCCTATTCTTTTGTTCAATGGATTAATAACATAGAAATGAAAGACGAAGATCTTATGGTTAGCTTTGACATTGTATCCCTTTATACCATGATTCCTATTGATGAAGCTATTGAGATCATGAGAAACATCACCGATAAAGAAACTGTGGAACTTTTGGAGTTGTGCTTGAAATCCTCTTACTCTAGTTTCAAAGGAAAAATTTATGAACAAGCTCATGGCGTGGCTATGGGCTCTCCTCTATCCCCCATAATTGCAAACATATTTATGGAGCACTTCGAACAAAAGGCTCTTAGGTCATTTCCATACATCCCTGCTGAATGGAAAAGGTTTGTAGATGACATATTTTCCAAGTGGAGTCATGGAAAAAAAAAACTTGACCTATTCCTCAATCATCTAAATAGCCTATCTGACCATATAAAATTCACTATTCAAATTAAAAAGAACAACGAGCTTCCCTTTCTTGATATCCTTCTAACTAAAAGAGATGGGTCTCTTGGGTTCCAAGTTTATAGAAAGAAAACCCATACAGAAAGATATCTTCATGCAAATTCCCATCACCACCCTAAACAGAAGATTGGCATCATTAGGACCCTAACCACTAGGGCAGCCAAAATATTTGATCATGACCATTTAAATGATGAACTCAACCATCTACACAAAGTATTTGAACTAAATGGCTACAATAGTAATACCATTAAGAAAGCCATGCACCTATCTCTAATCAAGAATAACAAGGACATGAAAAATCAAAATTTATCACCTCCTAAGGTCTCCCTGCCTTACATAAAAGGCACCACTAATAAAATTACTAAAATTCTTAATAAACATAACATCAATGTAGCATTCACCCCTACTAACACCATTAGTCAATTAATCAACTCAGTCAAGGATCCCATAAATCCTAATCTTCAAAAAGGTGTTTATGTGATTCCTTGCTCATGCGGTAAGGAATATATAGGTGAAATAGGTAGGTCTCTTAATATTAGGATTAAAGAACACGTGGCGACCTAAGAAGAGATAGGACCTCTAAATCAGCCTTAGCAGAACATGTTCACTCTTCCTCTCATTACATCTGCATGGAAGAGGTCAAATTGGTTAGAAAAGAGGACCACTATCCTAGAAGGAAAATCAAAGAAGCCATAGAAATAGAAAAAAGGAAGAATAATTTGAACCGGGACGATGGACTAAAACTAAGTAACACGTGGAAACCTTTACTTTAAAATCTTAAAAATCAATAATTAACCCTTATCCCTTAAATTAACCTATTCCCTCCTCTCTTAAAAATATCAATATAATAATCAACAAAAACATCAATCGCATAACATCATCATCATAAACATAAATTAGTAGTGATTAATTCACACATAATCAATTGATAACATTAAACAATAAAATTATCTCTAGGAATGATAGATAATATTATAACATTAACTCACCAAATCCATTGGGATTTATTATTAAAATATAAATAAATTTATCAAGTAAATAAAATCAATAAATAATTAAACACAAAATAAATACATAAAATTAGAGACATATTAACAAATAATAAATAATTAAAACTAATAAATTAATTTTAATTAATCAGACAATTATTATATTAGAATATTATTATAAAATAATAATCTAATTATTAAAAAAAATTAATTTTACATCAA
The DNA here is from genome assembly GCA_000404065.3 of Pinus taeda. Lineage (NCBI taxonomy): Eukaryota > Viridiplantae > Streptophyta > Pinopsida > Pinales > Pinaceae > Pinus > Pinus taeda. The sequence continues at coordinate 53,053 of APFE031183274.1, forward strand.
AGAAATAAATAACAATTAAATCAACAAACTAAAAATTAATAAATTAATCAAACTAACAAGTGAATAATACAATAAATTAATAAACATATTAATAAAGGATAATTAATAAAATTAATTAATTAATCAACCCTTTTAATTAATTAATCAATCCTTAATTAATTAATTATGCAATCCAAATTATTAAATAATTAAACTAAACTATTTAAAATAAATAATAAACATCGTAAGTAAATAATAAATCAATTAGCTTATAAACCTATTAATTAGTTAACTTAAAAATAAAAAATAAATAAAATTAAATAACACATATTATAAAAAATAAAAAAAAATTAAAAAATTTAAAAAAAATAAATAAATAAATATTATAAATTAAAAAAAAAAAAAAAAAAAAAAAAAAAAAAAAAAAAAAAAATCATAATAAATAATAATAAAGATAATAATAATTTAATTTAATTAATTAAATAAATAAATGAAAATCTAGCCGACCTATGTTCTTACATCTTTTCTTCAATTTCCTATATATCTAACCTAAATATAGCTCCTGGATACATCATTAAGATATGGTGAATATCTATTGAAGCATCCCCTGATGATGGACTCACTTGGTAGTCTGAAACATTGGATTCACTAAAACTCTATAACAAGTCATTCCTACTCTATCTAAAAGCTTGTATGTTTTTGAGAGTTTTAACAGCCTCTTTGCTATGTTGATGTAAGCCATGAAAATGTAAAAATGATTTATGTATGGTGACAAGCCCGTCATAGATATTCCACATGGTTTCTCCAAGTGTTGATACTTTAGCAAGTATCACTCCTCTCATCTCCCCTAATGCGGAAACTGCATTCTGCACTGTTTCTCGGAGTTGTTCTGCCTCTTGCCTGACAACTTGCAAGTTTTGTGCCAGTTGTTCATTCTCAACTGTCACATACTAAACATTTGATTTTGTTGCTCCTACATAGACAAAGATGGCTTCGGCAATGGCATTTAGATGCTTCTTGGTGTTTGAGACTATTACCCGTTCTTTAATTAATGTAGGTGATGGGTAATCATTTGGAAAGTGTTTTCTCTGTTCTTGTAAAATCCTCTTTTGGAACTCATTGAATGATAAATCATATACATCCATGATCAGATCATCATCATCAAGGAGAGTAACATATCCTTGCTCGCTCGGGGCTGGATTTGCTGCTGGAGGTGGTGGAGACTAAGGGATGACCTATGGTAGCCTCGGCATTAGGTCAACATATTCATGTTGTGAATCTTGTTCCAACTCCATGTCTGTCACTTCAATCAATTTCTCAATATTTTGAGAAAGCTCCCAACACTACATCTATTCACCTTCCTCCTCAGCTACTGGTTGTTCTTGTTCATCAACTTGTATCAATTCTATTTCCTATGTCATCATGCCTTGCCTTTTTTCTTCTTCATGCTTTTAATTCTCTTCTCGTTCTCTCTTCCTAAAATCTTGTTCTTCCTTCAACTTCTTCTATATCTCCTGCAACTTCAACTCTTCTTCCTGCAACCTCTACTTTTCTCTCTTCCTCCACTATGCTCTTTGCATCCTTTTCTTCCTCTTTACTTCTGCTTCTAAAGTTTCTTTCTCGATAAGAGGATCTACTTTCATTTTGTAGCTTTGCTCTCCCTCTGGACTTTCAACAATCTTCCTCTTTCCCTTTTCCTACACAAGATTGATGCCTTCTACTACTGTTGCTTCCAGAATTTCCGCTGTCTGTGGAGCATCCTGTGAATTACTTGCTATACTAACCATCTCATTGAGTATGGAGGCATTGTAGTAATACCTCTAAGGATCCTCCTCTCACCAATGAAATACCCCGCTAATCCATGGAAAGTAAACTCTCGTACATTGGTCCTTACAAATATTGCAGGGATCATACAAATTAAAGTCCTTAGTGCCCAATTCAAACTTTACTATCTCCTTAGCCTCGACATATATTACCTTCAAGTTCTTTATCTTGAATAATCTGATTTGCAAAGGAAGAGTGGGTCATGGTGCTTTCTTCTTCCTGTGCAGTGCTACTGACATCCTTGTAGTGAGATGGTACGATACTTCTTGCATGATCAGTTTGTCAGTGGCATACCTTGGGAAGACATGCGAAGGCTTCTCCCTGTCAAATACTCTAATGAAGGTGCCACCTGGTGAGGCATGCCAATATGAAATGTCTACTATCACCTCCATTGATTCTCGTGACAAGCAAGGTGGATCTTGTTTAAAGATAAGCTTGTAAAGCGAGATGATAAAGTGGCCAGTTAGTCATTCCATTACTCCTCAATAACTGCAGTCTAAAAGAAATTGCAATAGATGTTCACGGTAGTATCTCATGGTGTCCATGTCTAGTTCATGCCAAGGAACTATTGTTGCGCACATATTGCATCCAGTAAGTATGCAGACATATAAAACCTTACGTGTTCATCCTTGGGTAGATTCTGAGCATGTACTACATGGGCCTTCAATTGTTGAGCCAACAAATCTAACTAGTTGAATGACCTCCCATCATTCACCAACTAATCCAACAAGACTTCCCACCTTCAAGAAAGGCTTATGTGCTCTCTTGACCATATATACTACAAGAAAATATAATCAAGAGCTGGTAAGCCTTCCTGAGGGACTTTGTATTGTAGACATGGGTGGGTGTATGTCGAAACTTTAATGGATCTTTCACCTAATGTTTGACAATGTCTCTTATGTTCACATAGCTATGGGTGACATAGAAGAGTGAGTCCATGTGCTTTACTGTCTCGAGCAAGTGATACATCCACTGAAAATATTTTGCCCGGAAGGTGGAAAACTTCTTCCCACTGGCATTGCTCAATGTCATGGTCTTCTCATCCATATGTGAGACAATCCAACTGGTGTCATCTGCACATGGGAAGACGATATACCTGCATGAAACCTTGTATAAAATTGACTTCTGAATGTTGAGATAAACCTCTCGATCCTCTAAGTCTGCGTCAAAGTCCTTTGCAAAATTGTCTTGAATCTGTTGCCATGTCAGTTTTGATCCCTTCTCTATAAACAACTGAGTATCTACATACACTGGAAAATCAACTAATGTCTGCTCAATTGCTTCCCCAATACTTCTCTCGATGGTTTCCTTTGATGAAACTCTCTTATATGCCACGGTAATAATGACTGCTCGAGAGGTGATCAACAACTGCTATACCTATGGGACAAAAAGGACACTCATGGCAAGCAAATGTCAATTTTAAGAAAAACAACTTACAAGGCAAGTTCAAGTAGTAAATCAGGAACTAGATGGATATGATTGCACAATTTTTTTTGACAGGGGGAACTGCCTTTCTGTGGGAACTACACACTACGTAGTCCCAGCAGCCAAGATGGAAGCATGATGGTTGAAACTGCACAATGCACAATTCAGCCAAGGAGAGTCTGCGCATTGCACAATCTCAGTGGCCAAGTTGAGAGGTTGGCTCCTGGAACTACGAAGTGAACACTTGAAGCCAACTTGAACTACATATTATTCAATTTCAAAGGCCAAGCTTGTGGCTTGAGTCTCCAGATTGCGCAATTCCAAATGTGCAAAGTGAAATCCCGCCAAGGGAAACCCAGATCTGCCCAAGGGAAGTGTGAAAATCAAGCATATTTGAGAGATAATATGTATATGAGTGCAGATATGACTAAGTGTAGATGAATGTATGTGAACTAAGTGCAACAATTGATCAAACAAAAGGAAAATGAAGTAAGCAAGGAGAGTCTCGTAACGACGACTATTGGTGCAAAAACATGAAAATTGATGTGAGACTTGGGAAAGGCAATAAAAAACTTAAAAAAACAATTCTACAAGGTAAAACAAGTCAAAACACTAGAAACCATGAAGAGAGACAAGTGAAACAACACTCACACAAGCTAAACAACAAAAAGCGACATGAAAAGTGGCAAAAGATGACAAAATAAAAACTCACCCAGAAAAGCGACGACATTCACACTGAAGGTTCCTTGATCTCCTCGAGAATGCTAGAGCTTCAAGATCGAGTGTGCAAATAAAATTTAGAATCATCGATTAAATAAATTTGGACAAATTAGGGTTTATGACGTGCATGCCTAAAATCAAGGAAAAAGTGACACTTGGTTGAAGTTTCTAAAATAGTGAAAGTTCCTCCTTTGGGATACTAAAAATAGACCCTTATTTTTTAGGGATGCTTTTTTATTTTTGATTTTTTTTGGGAAACTTTCCATGCACACTGTCGAGAAAGATTGCACAACTCTTGGAACTGGGCAACCTTCCAACCCAATGCACTGCACAATTTTTGAGCTCAGTGAGGGTTGCACAATTTATGGGCTCAGTGCTAGGCTACCTCCCATGACTGCACAGTTTCTAAGCTCAAGTCTCACTGGAAGTTAGGACTGTGCATTTCCCATCGTCAAGGTTACTTTTCCTCAAGGATTGCACAGTTTCTGGAGGCAAGCCCATAACTGTTGTGAGACTAAGTTGGGAGATCAGTTTGCGACTTAGAAAAATAAACTAAGTGAGAAAACACAAGAAAAAATGAAAAGATAATTCACAGTCAAAACACAAATACCTGGGTCAATGCGAGATGAGTTGTCGTGGATAGTAAGGAAGGCTCCAAAATCAAAGCATAGGAAAAATTTTGGAGGGTGGTTGTAGCCACTAAAACAAGAATATGTGAGGATATATGCGTGATATTTCTTGACTTTTATGTGGTGCTACATTTTGGTTAATCTAGAAAATTAAATGCCATGCTAAAAATACTTGTTAGATCTTCACCAAGCTAATGATATGCAAATTTAAATACCATTATGCAAAAATTGACATAAAAATTATTATAAGCTATACATTTATGGGATCTAAAAACAAGTTTTGAAAAAAATCAGCAAATTCAACTTCAAATCAACTTGAATTCATAGTTCTCTTTGAACAATGACAAAATAATATTGTCCATTGGCATAGACACAATTATGAATACGCGTTATTCCAATAGCCTACAAATTGACATAGGAATTCAGATAAAACTACATGCACATAATTCATGTATACAATAAAGAAGTGACATGCCACCACGTGGCTCTTATTAACATAGACACATCATTACCGGTGCTCTTGACTAAATATTAATGCATCAAGAAATTCAATGAAGTTTTTTTTAATATTATTAAATTAGTGTGTCATATGTATAGGGGCATTAACACTCCTGTAATGCACCTTGTATATTCAAATGCACCTCTAATGGTACAATTATACATTGTGAAATACAGAGACTAGCTACAAAAAAATGCATTTATGATGTTAGAAAGCATTGGTCATGACACATCATTAAATTTGCAAGCACACGAATAAATGCATAAAAATTCAAAAATGCACTTGATAATGTGCTTACAATACTTTGGATTGTCTCAAAATGGCCTCCTAGTTTTATGTAGTTCATCAAGCAAACATGAAAATTGTACTCATCATTTGGCTTGAAAAATGTACTTGTAATGTATAACAACATTGGTACCAATGCCATTGTATATTTACAAGTGCAATAGTAAGCTTAATGAAATCTATAATTCATATTTAACTTGATGGTGCACTTGATATGCACAAGAGAATCCATAATGTTGGCTCTGTATATGTCTTGGCACCAACAAGAATGGGGGAATTTTTATACTTAAAAATATCTTAACATTTTGATTATAATATATAGGAGCATTGTCAAATGATCTTAGCTTGAGCGGTTTAGTGAACAATTTGTTTCCCTAATTGCATGGGTTCAAATCTTCAGATACATGTTGTAACTGCCCATTAGTGACATTTGTGAAATAATTGTATCTAGTGTAATAGTAGCAGCCAATCTAATCAAAATGGCAACTTCTCCAAAATTCTCATTCCAATTAAAAAAAATACCAAAAAAAAAGCAAAATATATATAAATAAATAAATACATATATATAAAATCAATATTCTCCACTTCCAGTGATGACCACTAACATTACATCTTATAAATAAATATAATACACTACATAGTTTGGGAACCCTTTTTGGGCATTTTTTTAACCCTACCTCAATGTGCTCAACAATTATACACCCTAGTGCGATCTTATGTTTTGAATGCACTACTTGGTCTTTAAAATTTTATAAATTAGTGAGACATTGGTTGGTTTGTTATTAAGCATATTGATTAAGTTTTTTTTTGTTTTTTTTGTTTTTTTTAATAAAATTTATTTAATTCTTACGTATAAATACATCGATGTAATAAGAATATAGAAAAAAAAATTACTTGTGCACCTTATCAGGAAAATAAAATTAATATTATTTAACAAATTGGTGAAACCTTCATTGTATATAAGGATGCCCCAATATAATTATGATTTCTAAATGCACTAGTTATAAAATGTTTTATTGATGCACTATTAATAAAAATGCACCAATATCGCAATGATGTAAGTATATTAATGAGTTATTATAGTCTTTTAAAAAAATTATTATAAAATGGTTAAATTGTATTCATTGTGACTACATTAGTACAATTATTGTTTAAAGATATTTAGCTAAAAGTTTTATGATAAAATAATAAAATATTTTCAATATACCTATAGAGAGACTATATATGTTTATAAGAGAATGTATGCGTTTGTTTTTTTATGTTAGGTTTTTTTTGGAAATAAAAATACTTTGTATAACAAAATGTCTAAAACTCTCATTAAATGTATTGTAGATAATGATCAATAAATGTTCTTACTAGTTTGATACATATTGATTACTAATTCACTACAAATTGATTATAGTAAGTTTAAAATCGATATTTATTCCAATTAATTATGATAATTGATTTAAGTATATTAATGAAAAAGATTTTTAGAAAAAGAGAAAATTTCAAAAAATCCTTAGCTAAAAGTATTTTCCTGGTAATGTATAAAAAATGTTTTCTTGTATATGGAAAGAGACATATCTAGTTGCTCAATAGTTCTTAATATCGAATCAAATCCAATGATCATTTCTTTTTCTTAAAATATAGATTCACTATGTTGTATGTTGTATTGCTCATTTTTTTTCGCCATTAATTATTATAAATATCCATTATTTTCATGAACTTCTAATCAAGCTCAAACTTTTATCCGTGTCACTATTCTTTCATAATCTTAAACTTTTATCCCTGCCACTATCTTTCATAATCTTTTACATTCCGTTCATAGAAAATCTTAATACACATATTTTCATTTTTGAAATTACTCTAGGAACTATCCTTTTTTTTTTGTGTATGTGTACTTGCGGAAATTAATGATTAATTAAAGTAAATACTTTTTTCTAGAAACATTAAGGAAGAAAGTTTCAAAGGGGTATTTTTTGGTAGTGAAATTTTGTTAATTTGTGGTTTTTTTTGGAAAAAACAAAAAAACTAAGTTGGTTAAAAAAAATCTACAATAATGTCTTTTATGTTTATAAATATTGTTGAGTATGTGTTATATTCTATGCACGACTAGCTCCATGTGCGATATAGTGCACTGGGTGTGATGAGGGAGTCATAATGGGGGTGATAGCCCTCCCTATTCAGGGAGTTGTAGGGGGGTGATATCCCCCCTTTTCGAGGGGTTGTAGGGACACAACAGCCCCCCATGCAATTTTTGGGCACATGGTGGGTTTTTTCTGTGGTTTGTAGATACGATCAAATGAACTATAGTTATATTCTAATCGAGCGTTAATGGACTAGGGATTTTTGAATGCTATGACATGTATATAATATATTGTAACATTGAAAAGGAATATAATGGAAAGTTAATCTAGCTTTCGTGGTTTTGGGTTCTAAGAGATTTTTTTTGCATATAATTTATGTGATTTTCATTGTATCTTTTCTTTTTTTTCTTTAAATATAAGTTTGCAAGTATTATTTGTATACGTTTAAAACCTACAAACACACTAGTGCATTAATATCTATAATATGGCAAATGAGGTTTAGACTTTTTCTTATACAATATTGATTTTTATTTAAAATTTTACAAAAATGTATCGATTTACTTTCATAAACGAAGAAACAAAATGTTTCTTATATAGATGCACTATAGAATATTTTATTATTTTATGATTACATATTATGGCGTGTTGTTATAATATAAAAACATCAATGAGTCTATATGTAAGCAACATTGAATAAAGTTGAGAAAAAATGCTATAAAAATCAGTTTTTTATTTTATTAAAAATCAGATACTAAATTATATGTTTAATCTATCCAAATGCATTGGTGCACCCCAAGTAATGGTGCATCAGTAACACTTAATTACAATAGTGCATTAATATCTACAACACATTGTAAAAGGTTTAGATATTTTTATATGCAATATTGATTTTTATTTTAAAAATCACTCGAACATATCCATGTGCTCTCATAGAAGGAGCATCAAATAACATTTCATTTTCTGATAACATGCATTATGATGCACCATAAGACAACAAGCACATTACTATGTATACATGTAAGAAGCATTAAAGTAGGTTTAGACATTTTATTACAAAAATGCAATTTTTATTTTCAAAAAATTCAAAAACAAACCACTATGATTTATAATTAAAACATGAAGTGATGCCCCCCATTCAATATAATGTATTACCAGTGTTTCAAAAAAAATTGAACGATTGTCCACACTTTTATGAATGCACCCATGCATCTTACTATTATGCATGAGATAGTCTAAAATTTAAAAAAAAATAACATTAATAATCACTATTAGATTGTAACAATTTTATTTTTCATTCAGTGCTTCCAACCACATAAGCATCAATGCTCATCATCTCTATTCAACCACCTCACTATCAAATTCCTCAAATACTTCACTACACTTATGGAACTTTTTTCCTTTTTTGCAAAATGGTACCATATCCTCATTATTTTCCCTATGTAGCAATCAGATCTCATCGACAAGAAAGAAACTAGGTATATTGTTTGTTACCTCCTCAATTACATTTTTAGCTAGTTAAAATTTTGAATTTAGCTAAAGTTTGACCCATTTTTCAATTTGAAAAAGAAGTAAAAATGTATGGCACATTCAAGTCATTATCTCACACTAGACTATGAAATGCATCACCTTAGTGATGCAAGAGCATTAGAGATTCCAAAAACCATCAAGCTTTTTGAAGAAAAGTCGCAAGACATGTGTCAACATTAAAATGGAATTCTAATTCCTTGTTTGTAAACATTCTTAGTTTCTTTAATTATTATAGAATATTTTTAGAAAAGTTGTGGATACAAAAGATTTTATCCATAAGGAAAAAGCAAATCTTCCTTGAAAAGCATAAGAGTTTTAGGGAATAAATCATGAGAGATTTAAGGAATAAATCAAGGAGTTATATTTTTCTTCTAAATTTGTATTTAATCATTGTAAGCCTAAGGGTAAAGCTAATGGCCAAATGCATGTAGAATCATGCCATAGGAGAATAGATCGGGATTTTTATTATGTACGTGTAGTTCTAGTGTTTTTAATGAGAAGAGGAATGCATTAATTGTTGTTTTTTGATTTTGTGTGTTTATGCATGAATACAAGAATATTTGGTGGATGTTTACATAATGTGAATGATTACTTATTACTATATAAGAGTCATGATGGAAGGAAGTCAAATCTGTGTGAATGATTGTAAGAGAAATAATGAAGTGCTAATTTGTTTAGAGCAATGCTAGGTAGAATTCTAATTTAGAATTCTAGTTAAGATTGAGGTTGAATTTGGGTAGAACTTTAATAGGTTTTGTTGTCGCTGCAACAACAACGCTTTGAAAATTTTTCTTTATTCAATTTTGGAGCCTACATATGTTTCATGAGTTTTTGTTTCAAGCTATCTTGTATCATCTTGTTATTTGTTCATATTTTCCTAAGTGTCATCCATCCTTTCAACACTACTAAGTGTTGCTTTTCCTCCTAGGTCAAAGTTTCCTAAGTTTCGTCTTCTTACCTTTGGAATTTCTTGTGTTGTGTTTCTAAAGATAGGAAAAGCACTAGCTTTTCTTTGACTTAATATTATTTTTATTCAGTCAACATGCATACCACACTAAAGAAAGAAAGCACAACTTTTTCTCCTAGATAAAGTGCACTTTCTAAACTTAGTGACTACACATGCATTGTCGGAAGAAACTGCGCCATATTGAGCTTGAGTGCACTTCCTTCTCATAGTTGAGCACACTTCTATCTCACAGTTGATCTCACTCATTTCCACAATGAGTTCCCACTCCTTATCAACAACAAGTGCACACTCCTTGTTCATAACAATTGTTTCTAGCTAGTGCGCACCCCTTATTTCTCACATGTGCACTCTTCCTTGCTTGCATGTAAAGTGCACTCCTAGAAAATAGGGACCCTCTCCACTTAACTAACTCACTCATCAAGTGACAAGTGGAGAACATGCATTGCAATCCTAATCTTTCTTTGCATGTGGATTCTCTTTATAAGTAGCCCAACTCATTATTCGTTCTCACAACCACTATTCATTATGGGTTGAGCACATTTTCTAATCGCAAGGATCTATTCTTCACTTTTTGTCACAAGTGTGTCGATTCTAGGTAAGTTTTGCAACGTGTTTCTTTTTTTTTGTCGTTTTTAGTGGTGCTTTTGTTTTATTTATTAGTGTTTTGATCTATTTTTTGCATATGAAGTGTCGTTTTCATTTATTCTTTCTCCTATAAGTGTCGTTTTGTTGTCGCAACTGGTGTTTCTATTAACTCTTCTCATTCCATGACTTTTCACCTTCTAGTCATGAAGGTGACAAGACATAAATACTTGAAACCCTTCTCTCTCACTGTTACAGTGTTCTTAACTTGTTGATGACCTTCACATATTAGTTTTGAGCCTATTTTTTAACATAGCACACTTATGGGAAACATGTACCCTATATGATTTCAAATTTCATCCAGCTAAGAAAGGTTCCCTTCCAAAGTGCATGGCACAATTTTAAGCCACATTATTCCCACTGCAACTACGACTTGCACCCATCAGGAACCTCCCTGGTGCATTGTGAACTTCCAAGCAATAATGTGATCCCCCTTGCTCACCGTAATTATGAATTGTGCCCAAGAAGCCCATCTATCTCCCACAACAATGCACGACACAGTTCTAAGCCTCAGTCTATCCTTGTCTATCCACTGTGTTCCTAACATGTGCCCTCTCTCTATTTCCTTGGCGCAATGCGCACTTCTAGTGGCTATTGAAGCCACCCTGTCTCACTTTTGAGAGGCTTATTCTCCCATCTTGCCCAAATATTTCCTTAATAATTGCCTTTTCAATATTTTGCATGTGATAGCTCGGGTATTTCTTGAAACTAATTTTTGTTCATAGAGCAATTTTCCACTTGCAAGTGCTACAAATATAGGATACATCACCCTTTCATCATATTCCAAGACAATGCATCTTACCACTCGACAATCTAAATCAAAAGAAACTTTAGAGAATAGTACTAAGGAAGAAATGGAAATTGCTAAGCTAATTGTTCCTATATTATCATACATACAATGTTTCATTGATAAATCATTGAAAGTATCAACATAGGATATCAAAGACGCTTTCATGCAAAAGGAATTCATGGAAAACTTGGAAGATTGGGAAGTTTATATAAATATAAAGAGGTCTATAATACATAGACTGGCATGTAGGTTCCTAGTGTTACCTTGTGAAAAATTTATCTAATGTATCTTGTTACATATGGATAGAAAGATTCTAGTTCTCAAAAATGAAAGTAGGAATGAGATCGCCACCTACCACCACATGACATAAATTCCTATTACAAGATGGTCACTCCTAGGGAATATTTGAATACTCAGTTCTATGCAACTTGGGAAAACTTTGAAATATACCAAGTCAGTCCTCAAGTCATGGTGAAAAGAGCCTGCAAAATTCTGTGAGAAACCAAGTGCAATGTATAGGACCAAATCTCTGAGAAACGTTTACTAGTATCTCATGATGATGTGTTTTCGATTACATGGTGGAAGAATGCAGAATAATTTGGGGAGAGGTGGGTTTATCTAATCAACCTAGTTTTTTTATAGAGGCAAAGTCTTTAACTGGGTTGATATCCTCTCCCATGAATTGCAACTTAATATACAATAGGCCAAGACATCCTTATAAGCAAAACAAGCACCAGATTTCTATATGTATGCTTATCTGTTGGATGGAACATGTGATTGTTATGGGTTCATAGGAATGAAATGGAACTACACTTCTCAGGATAAGTTACACGTCTACTTCCATTGCAAACTGTTATCAAAAGTCAATTTTCAAGGGTTATATACAAAATTGGCTAAACACTTCTTTGTAGTGTTGTATCAGATGATATTTGAGATGAAACCTCCATGCATGATAGATCAGGTGAAGGAGGAAATCTATGAAATTTCATATTGGTTCTCATCACCGTAAGGCACACAGATCAGATTTTTTGGGTGTCAGACTACCCCTCATCATATGCTGAGGTATGTGACCAATAAGGTGGTCTTGTAGGAGGTTTCCTATCAGTTGAACAATGGTTTGTTTGAAAAACTGCAGAGGAAGACAAAGTTTTATTAGCCCTCTTTTCCTTTATGGATTAGACTCTATGATCTTAAGAACCTTAAGGAGGATGTAGCTGAATTTGAAGAACTTAGGCATCTTCATTTTGAGTAATGGGATTTCATAGATATGACTCCAGGAATTTTTGCAGGCAACATTGTACTAATATATGATATACCTAATTTTATGCACATATGACCATTCCATAATATGAAAAGATAAATATCTGGCACAATGCACTGGGGAAGAATCATCCAGGAAATGGGTTAGAAACCTCCCATGTTACTTAGGTACCATATGTACATATGAAGGAGATTAAGCACGAAGAAACTACCCAAATTGACACTGTATGACCCAGAAAGAGGCCAAAGCATCATCCAATGGCAGAAAAGCAGTAGAAATTTTAAGGTTGATCCAATGAGCAAAGGTATAATTGAGGCGGAGCAACAAAGGAAACAAAGGGAGGAAGAGAAGAGAAGGTTAGAAGAAGAGAAGTAGCTAAAAAAGGAACGCAAAGGAGAAGAGGGGGGCTTACAGAAAGAAGAATAAAAGAAGAAGCAAGATGACTTGCTAAAGAAAAGAAAATCAGAGGAGCTATAAATAAAATAAAAAGAATAACTTTTACAACAACGAAAATTAGAGGAGGAAAGAAGAAGAGCAGAGGAAGAGGAAAACTAGAAGTGGTCGCGGGAAGAAGAAATGAAGAACAACAAGAGGAAGAAGCAACATAGAAAATAGAGGAAGAATGAATGGCTCGTGATATGGAAGAAAAGATAGAGGAGGAGGATGACATTGAACCAATTACAAATGAACACAACACTCAGCCAAAATTTCATCTCACTGGTGGCCATCTTCCATTCAGGGAAATGGGAATTATTGCTCCACCTGACAACAGGGTTATGGATATATCTAGCTTTACCTTTGACAAACTGAAGAAGAGGATTGTATAATAAATATGAAGGTACTTTCCTAATGATCTTGTTCATCTAGCCTCTATAGCCATCGAAAAGGTGATAGCATCCAATACTAGGAGGAATCCCAAAGAAAACATTGCAGCGAATGTGGATTTTGTGACAACAACACAAGATAATACAAAATATCTTATGAGTGAGAATGCATGATTGTGAAAAAAACCATTTGATGACAAACATCAAGTTGATCATATTGTCACAAAGAATTAACAATTGTATTCTATTAGCTTCAGCATGATGGAGCTACAGTTAGCCATATTTGAAGAATTGAAGCCGATGGAAGACACCATGAAGCAACTATACAATGAGATGATTCTTTTGCATGAAGTGATGGCGCGCTTGGTTGAAATTTAGAAGAGATATCGAGATATCTTGAATGTTTTGAAGGTTACATGAAAATTTGTAGATTTGATGCAGGATTGGGGCATCAAGTATATTAAAATTCCTGAGCAATTGGTCAAGAAATATAGATTGGAAATTGAGGTGGATAGAGCACAGGTAAGGCTACATACTCAGAACTACACCCCACCTTACTAAGAAAGCGACCAACACCATAATTGCTTATGTTCGACTGCATAGTAGCTTAGAGTCCCTGGCACATAAACATAAAATACCTTCTGTGGGCCCACTTGGAGAAATAAGGAGAAAAGATGTCATCATGCAGGAGATAAAAGAGTTCAATGAAAAAATTAAGCAAGCAACAGATCATGAAGGCTTGGAGATCACCAAGAATGCTATTTTACAATATGCAGTTGGGACATCCAAATTTCACATGAAGTTATTCTAGTTGTGTAATGACATACAATCAAACTCCAAATCCATATTATGAGAGGCATTCAAGGTGAATATGTGATAGTTTGCATATCTACCAATCAGAGTTTAAGTTATCAAAATATATTTCAAATCATGACACTCCTACATCACAAATGAACTCCATTCTCAAGCCATTGAATTTTCGTTTCCTCCTACATGAGGAATGTTTTGTCTTATTATAATTTTGTCTTATATAGCCACCATTTTTTATGTAACTTGTCTTTTATGAGTAAGAGGTTCAATCTAAAAAAAGTCCAAGAGACACATGTGGAATATGAAGAGTCACATGGGAGTCCATAGGTTGTAAAAGACAAAGAGTCATGAGGAAGATCAAAGATCATTAGCATTTTTTTATAAATAATCCCTCATAACTCAAGCAAAGAGCTTGCACTTTTAGATTTTTGGCCTTGGCTTCTCTAGTTGTGCATAACAAAGAAGATCATTCGTTTGGAGAAGCAAGTGGTAGCTTCATGTTCCACTATTAGAGCTAGTGTTTCATAAATGTAATAGTCTACTTGGATCTTTTGTTAATTATGAGAAGATCATGGAGCTAGCACTCTTTCATGCATTTATCATAAATGTTGTAATATTATTCTTTAGATGTTTGCGTATTTGTTTACGTTATGCATACTAAATAGAAAGAACTATTTTATTTCTTTAGATATGAATATTGTTGAATGGGTGTTGTTACGTGGATATATATAATCATTGTTATGTTGTGTAATAATTTTCAGGTTAATCAACAATTCTTCCCCATTTTCTCTCACGTGTCTCTCTTAGGATGGTACTAATACTTTTCTATTAGAGGTCCATCTCTCATCTCTCTTTCGTGGAAGCTCCCTTTACACTTTACACTTGATGCCTAAAAAATATTACATAGTTTCCATCCAAAATCTATGTGTGTTACCTCTTGTGTGTGTTTAGCAGCCAATGCATACCTTTAAAATCACTTGCAATGGTGGTAAGACACCTTGTATGTTGGTGTTATCCAACACCGTCAACATTCTAGTGCTAGATGAAAAGTTGAGCCTATAAAGTCTGTTTGAATCTAAATGGCTTCATCTCAAATCATAATCCCGAGGTTTTTTTTTCAAAGGATTTGGACCTTTCAATCCCTGCATAATTTTTACATAACTTGTCACATTTAAAGTTTGATGGGAAGGGTCAAATAAAACATCCTTGATTATGTTGTTGAATTCTTTTTACAAGCAGAGTTTATTTTGAATATATTCTTGCTAGGTTGTTTACCCTTACATCGGAAGTTTGTGCCAAGAAATGGTGTTATTATTTACCTTCTCCCTCTATCCATTCTTTTAAGAAATTGGTTAATGCGCTTTGTCAAGTCTTTAATAGGTATGAATATCAAGACACGTGTAATAGAATTGATCAACTTAGGATGAAATCAAATGAATATTTAGAATAGTATGTTGATAGATTTATTCACATTTGTTATGAGTTTCCTTATGAAGATGTTGTTTGGGAGTCTTTGGATGAGAAATTTCAGTT
Organism: Pinus taeda; assembly: GCA_000404065.3. NCBI lineage: Eukaryota > Viridiplantae > Streptophyta > Pinopsida > Pinales > Pinaceae > Pinus > Pinus taeda. Next base: position 68,837 of record APFE031183274.1, read on the forward strand.
CTTGGTTATAATTTCAAGGAAGTCTTTTCGATCAGATCCACCAGATGGACTTTCCCAAGAGGAACCTCAATCTTCCGAGGACGAATCGCTACTCCTTTTATTCCTTATCCTCCTCCTTTTCCCGTACCTTGTTAGGTTCCTCCTATTGATGCTATTAAAGTCAGAAAACCTCAAAATCAAATCCATCAATCTTATTTGACAATATTCCTAATGTTGAGATGTTTATTGATGAGGAGTCACTTTTCCTCTCTTCTCTTTCTCAAGATGACGATTCTCCTTGTGCCATCAATCATTCACCTCATAGTCTTGTTAATCAACCCGTCGATGTTGAATCCTTTAATCATGTTGAAACCTTTGACAAACATTATCATTATCATCTTGTTTCTATGCAATTGTGTGATTGTCCAACTCTTATTGATGAATCATGGTTTTCACAAGAGGACTTAGGTTTGCATAAATTTCAATTGGAGTCAGATATGATCATTGAGGAGTTTCTTTTAGGTATATCTAACCCCACTCGCCATACCTTGTGTCAATAATTGGGTAATAAATCAATTAGTCTAACATAAGCAAATGAAGGTTTCCAAGAAGATGATATGTTAGTCATCGATGAATTTTCTCAAAATATATCTGACGGAAATCAAGCATCCCATGAATCTTTCGATTGAGGAAACTTTGATTTGGTCCCTTTTGTTAATACAAATGATGGAAGTTGTTCAGATATAGAATTGATTGTGTTTTAAAAGTTTGATTTTTCATCTTTTGAAATTTACGAGTCTTTCTAGGAAGTCAATGTAGGTTTTAACCCTGTACAGAAATTACCTGCATACGAATTCTAAAATGCAAAAAATAAACAATGCAAGAGCATCACACATAAAACACATATACACAAAGATTTTCCCCTGGATCCCGAAACTGGGACTACCAGCTTTATTTTTCATTATGTTCCTTTCAATGTTACAATACATATTTATACATACTAAAGCATCCAATACCATGGACCGAAAACCATCGCGTCCAAACCATGGACCGAAAACAATTGCGTCAAAAACCATGTGCGAAAACCATGCAAAACCATAGGTAGGTCCGCCCAACCTAATATAGGGTCCAATTTTTTTTTTTCCCGAGGCAACATAGAGGGGGGCTACCCACCCCCCTCAAACCCCCTAGACAAGGGGTATTTTCGCCCCCCCTGTGACCCCCCTTCTAAGTAATCAGCACAACAAAAGGGGGGCTCTACCCTTCCTCTAACCCCCTGATTAACTAGGTGGGCTAGTCGTAGAAAGAATATAACACAACCCAACACATAACTCTTAAATGAACTTCCAGTAGTATCCAATATGCCCTAGAGTTGCGTGCAACTATTTCACATTCCTTGGTGCCTCCAAGTTGATTATCACCGCGATTTTTGAGTGTGTCACCAAGTGTTTTCATTGTGACGACCCTTGAAATTTTTTGCTTTATTCAATTTTGGAGCCTACGTATGTTTCATGAGTTGTCATTTCAAGTTATCTCGTGTCGTCTTGTTATTTGTTCATGTTTTATTAAGCGTTGAACATCCTTTGAACATTCCCAAGTGTTTCTTTTCCTCCTAGGTCAAATTTTCCTAACTGTTGTCTTCTTATCTTTGGAAGTTCCTCTGTCATATTTCTAAAGATAGAAAAAGCACTAGTTTTTCTTTGAATTAGTGTTAAATTTATTCACCAACATGCATACCAGACAAAAGAAAGAAAGTGAAACTTTCTCTCCTAGAGAAAGCACACTTTCTAAACTTGGTGACTACACATGCAATGTCAAAAGAAACAATGCCATATTGAGCTTGAGTGCACTTCCTTCTCACAATTGAGTGCACTTCTATCTCACAGTTGAGTGCACTCCTTGTCCATAGTCAGTGAACACTCCCTATCAATTGCAAGTGTGCACTTCTTGTTCACAACAATTGCGCACTTCTTTTTTCTAACTAGTGTGCATCCCTTGTTTTTCACACATGCACCATTCTTTGCTTGCATGCACAGCGAACTCCTAGGAAATCGGGACCCTCTCCACTTACTTAACTACCTCACTCATCAAGTGACAAGTGGAAAGCATACATTGAAATCATAATCTTTCTTTGCATGTGGATTCTATTTATAAGTAACCCAACTCATTATTCATTCTCACAATCACTAATCACTTTAGGTTGAGCACATTTTCTCATCACAAGGAGTTCTTCTTCACTTTTGGTCACAAGTGTGCCGATTCTTGGTAAGTGTTGCAATGTGTCACTTTTATTTTCTTTTTTCATTTGTAGTGGTACTTTTGTTTTCCTTAGTGGAGTTTCAATCTATTTTTTTCATATGAAGTGTCATTTGAATCTATTATTTCTCTACAATTTTTGTTTTGTTGTCACAAGACATGTTTATATTTACTCTTTGTATTCCGTGACTTTTCACCTTCTAGTTATGATTGCAACAAGACTTATGATCCAGGTGGATATTGGTGGCCACCTACCTATTCCATTTGGACCCTCACCATTGTTTCTTTCATTTTTTTAGTTTCCTTAATTGTAGCACAATTTACTATTTCTGGCAGTTTTTTGGGTCCTGAACTTCCGGAGCTGTTTTGAAGCCCTAAACAACATTTTTTTTTTTGGAAAAATTCCTCCAGTGATTGCAACGACAATCACATCGATAGTTTTATTCCTTAGAGAGATCTTTACAATGAGGTATTTTGAATATATTCTTGAAAGGTTGTTTACCCTTACACTGGAAGTTTCTCGTTAAGTTTAAGAAATTGGTTAATGCGCTTTGTCAAGTCTTTAACAAGTATGAATATCAAGATTTGTATAATAGAATTGATCAACTTAGGATGAAATCAAATGAATATTTAGAATAGTATGTTGATAGATTTATTCACATTTGTTATGAGTTTCCTTATGAAGATGTGGTTTGGGAGTCTTTGGATGAGAAATTTCAGTTCTTGGTTAGAATTTCAAGGAAGTCTTTTCGATCAGATCCACCAGATGGAATTTCCCAAGAGGAATCTCAATCTTCCAAGGAGGAATCCACTACTCCTTTTATTCCTTATCCTCCTCCTTTTCTCGTACTTTGTTAGGTCCCTCCTATTGACACTATTAAAGTAAAAAAACCTCAAAATCAAATCCATCAATTTGATTCGACAACTATTCCTAATGTTGAGATGTTTATTGATGAGGAGTTACTTTTCCTCTCTTCTCTTTCTCAATATGACAATTCTCCTTGTGCCATCAATCATTCACCTCATATTCTTGTTAATCAACCCGTCGATCTTGAATCCTTTAATCATGTTGAAACCTTGGACAAACATTATCCTAATCATCTTGTTTCTATGCAGTTGTATGATTGTCCAAGTCTTATGGATGAATCATTGTTTTCACAAGAGGACTTAGATTTGCATAAATTTCAATTGGAGTTAGATATGATCATTGAGGAGTTTCTTTCAGGTATATCTAACCCCACTCGCCATACCTTGTGTCAAGATTTGGGTAGTAAATCAACTAGTCTAACATGAGAAAATGAAGGTTTCCAAGAAGATGATATGTTAGTCATCGATGATTTTTGTCAAAATCTATTTGACGGAAATCAAGCATCCCGTGAATCTTTTGATTCATGCAACTCAGATTTGGTCTCTTTTGTTAATACAAATGATGGAAGTTGTTCAGATATAGAATTGATTGTGTTTTAAAAGTTTGATTTTTCATATTTTGAAAGTTACGAGTCTTGTCAGGAAGTCAACGCACTTTAGTCTACAATGATGGTTATGTCAAGTCCTCGCTACCTCGATGAAACTTTTGAATTTGGTCAGATCAAAGTTTTCTCACAAAAGTCCATTGCTAACATTCTTTCATGGGATGTGGATTCATCTTACGGGATGTTCGATATCTTCATGTTGAATTATTTATCCCTCGATATAATTTATGATCAAATGCATAAACTCCAACTAACGTATCATTCTTCAAGTGAATATTTGGTCTGGAACTTGGAAACAAAGAATATGTTGAATGACTATAAAATCATTCAACTTGACACTCCTTCACCCTCATCCATCATCAAGTATGTCCCACACACCAGCACTGGACATTTCCAATTTGTTTGTGATTCATAATCTGATCTTGATCTTGCACATGATGTTGATATGTCCATAGTAATTTTTTCTTTGCAAGGTTTTCAAGCTGGTTGTTTTTACAACCCTATTGTAGATTAATTAAAAGGGTCATACCTGATGATTTCAATGGCTCATAACAATTATATTCATGTCTTTAATCAAAATTTGTATGGTTATTAGTCTAAGAATTTTTGTTGTAGTGTCTCTTATCTTCATTTGTCCCACAATCATCAGCTAGAGCAGTCATTTACCTCAAACTGCTTTGCTTTCCCTTCATATCTTCGTGTTTTTTCTTGGTTTTCTACCACTCTTATTGCATATTAGGTTATTCAGTTTCTCTTGATGATATCTTTTGACTTAAGGGTTGGGAGCAACTTTTATGGCTACATTGGAAATTTTGTTTTACTTAGTCCCGATCTTCTATCCTTTAGTTTAGGGTAGGTCTAATTGCATTTAGGTTAGCTTACATCACATTGTTTTATTTTCATTTTCATCTTCCATGTTTTTCTCTTCAAGTTCATGTCTTTGATTTCAATAAGATTGTGCATGTAAGATTTCTTTTTCTCTGAGATTTGAGATGATGTGGCTACACTTTGGGAAAGGCAAATTGTAGTGACATGCAATGCTTTGCTAGCCTACTACTTTTCTTCTTTGTTTGGGCCTTTACATATTTTAATAGCCAGTCAAATCTGGATGGAAAATACAATCCATCCAACTAGAAATCCATTAGCAGAACAATGATTCCTGCACATATTTAGTACACTCATTCCTAGATTCAGTGTGTTAATCCAATAGTGTTTCTCTTGCTGATTCAGTCAAGTAGAGAAAAGAAAGGGGAAAATCAATAGTGATAAAATAAGTATCAAGGGTATATAACTATGTTTTAAGGAACAACCTCTCATGCTATCAATAATATGGAATCCCTATTCCACCCCAAAAACATAATAAGTGCCTAAGAACATTTTAATTTATGAAATAAGATAGAGGGTAAATAAAGAGAAAGCCTCTTGTGCAGAGAGTTGAAGCAATAAACTTGGCCGGAGTACTGAACAGGCTCACTGGAAACGAGGAAGTTACTAGAGTGACTCTGTTGGGGTACTTAATAGGTTTGCTAACATTGTAGCAACACCAGAGATGAGAACTAAGACTCTAATTATCTTTAACTCACAATTACTATATTACCCTCTCCTAGATCGAAACCATTATTATCTGGAAATATTTGTAATGTGTTTGACCAAGTAAGGGAATAGAGAAAAATACATCTATAATTAGGTTGAATGGTAAAGCCAAGGAAATCCATTGAGTCAATGAATACTTCCTAAAGGACTAAGACTATGTTTGTAAAGGTAATACCTAAATAGAGAAGCGTGGGGTTCTTCGAGTGTGTCGCCAAGTGTTGTCGTTGCGATGCCCCTTGAAATTTTTTGCTTTATTCAATTTTGGAGCCTACATATGTTTTATGAGTTGTCATTTCAAGTTATCTCATTTTGTCTTGTTATTTTTTCATGTTTTATTAAGTGTTTAACATCCTTTCAACATTCCCAAGTGTTTCTTTTCCTCCTAGGTCAAATTTTCCTAAGTGTTGCCTTCTTATCTTTGGAAGTTCCTGTGTCATCTTCCTAAAGATAGGAAAAGCACTAGATTTTCTTTGAATTAGTGTTAAATTTCTTCACTCAACATGCATACCAGAAAAAATAAAGAAAGTGCAAGTTTTTCTCCTAGAGAAAGCACACTTTCTAAACTTGGTGACTACACATGCACTGTCAGAAGAAACAACTCCATATTGAGCTTGAGTGCACTTCCTTCTCACAATTGAATGCACTTCTATCTCATAGTTGAGCACACTTCTTGTCCACAGTGAGTGGACACTCCCTATCAATAGCGTGTGTGCACCCCTTGTTCACAACAATTGTGCACTTCTTGTTTCTAAGTAGTGTGCATCCCTTGTTTCTCACACATGCACCATTCTTTGCTTGCATGCAGAGTGAACTCCTAGAAAATTGGGACCCTCTCCACTTACTTAACTACCTCACTCATCAAGTGACAATTGGAAAACATACATTGAAATCATAATCTTTATTTTCATGTGGATTCTCTTTATGAGTAGCCCAACTCATTATTCATTCTCACAATCACTATTCACTTTGGGTTGAGCACATTTTCTCATCACAAGGAGCTCTTCTTCACTTTTGGTCACAAGTGCGCCAATTCTTGGTAAGTGTTGAAATGTGTCACTTTTATTTTATTTTGTCATTTGTAGTGGTACTTTTTTTCCCTTACTAGAGTTTCAATCTGTTTTTTTGCATATGAAGTGTCATTTGAATCTATTCTTTCTCTACAATTTTTGTTTTGTTGTCACATGACACGTTTCTATTTACTCTTCCTATTCCGCAAATTTTCACTTTCTAGTCATGATTGCAACAAGACTTATGATCTAGGTGGATATTGGTGGTCACCTGCCTATTCCACTTGGACCCTCACCATTGTTTCTTTTAGTTTTTCAGTTTCTTTAATTGTAGCGCAATTTACTATTTTTGGCAGTTTTTTGGGTCCTGAACTTCTAGAGCCATTTTGAGGTCCTAAATGGCATTATTTTTTGGAAACATTCCTCCAATGGTTGTGATGACAATTGCATTGATAGTTGTATTCCTTGGAGAGATCTTTCCAAGGAGGTATCATACGCTTCAAGGGTCATAACTGGGCAGGAAGTTGGCTGCCCAACTAACCCCAACGGGGCCCATAAACTCTTGGCGTTACATCTCCTCAGGTTAGGGTTTTGGTTATTTAGGGTTTTCTCTTATTGTTTAATAATAAAAAGGTCCTTGAGCCTCATTGTAACTCAGTTCAGAGGCATGTAGCTGCCACATCTCTTCTTAGAGATAAGCTACCATCGCCTGAGTTATCTTATTTCCATTCTATTTTTAAGCATAGTTCAGTAGTTTTCTATTGATGAAATGAAGTGTTTTTCTGCTGCATCTCTGTGTTTATGATTATATATGTAAGTTGTAGCATTCTTGTTTAAGTTCATATTAATGTTATCAGAGTGATCTTCTCTTTCTTTGTTTGTCTTTGCATGTCCCCAATGAGGTCAGGGTATAAAGAGTTAGGTCCTGATCTGGTTGAACCATTGCAGAATAAGCCTCGCAAAACTTGACGAACTCCCATGGCGGAAGAAAAGAAAGACGAGGGGGCAAGAGATCCTTTCAAAATGTTTCTCAAGGAAGCCCTCGAGCAACAGAGGGACACAATTCTGGATAACTTTCCCCAGATCCTTCGACAACTACCCACATGTGATGCATATTCATCCATCAGCCACTCTGGAGGTGCTACTCCTTTTAAAGTACAAGTTAACTTTGATATTCCCATATTTGAAGGCCTGATAGATGCAGACACAGTAGAATTTTCAATTCATGACTTTTCCAATCGGGAAAATATTACTTTTGCACTTATCAAAGCTGCTCCACACGTCAAGGACTGGTGGGAAACCTACTGTGAACAAAAGGATGAGAGTGAACCCTTGTTGTTTTTAGCTGCACCCACTTGGAATTATTTTTGAGATGCCATCAAGGAACAATATTACCCTGTTGGGAGCTATGAAGATAAATACATAAAGTGGACCACACTACGGCATGGAAGGGAGCAATATGTTCCAAAGTTCACAAATACTTTCCATACCCCTCGCATGAAGCTAGGTATCAAGGATATTGAGCGACATTTGGTGCTCAAATACCGTGGTTGTCTACACAAGTACATCCAGGACAAGATGGAGTTCTTGTACATCTCCTTTCTCAGCACGTCGTATTAGTACGCTGTAAAGATTGAGCATAAGTTTAAACAGAAGAAGCGAGACTTTGGATCTATGAATCTAAAGCAAGGAAAAGGTGCCCCCAAACCATAAAACAAAGGACCAAGCCAAGGCGGGGCTACCTAAGACAACTTGCTGAAGTACCAAGCAAAGAAAAACACCATGAAGATGAAGAAGGACATGGGAAAATGGTGTGAGTTCCATAAGGTCTACACTCACAATACAAGTTAGTGTTAGGCCAAGCAATCACTGGTGGCTGAGCTGAAGGTTTCCAAATTAGATGCAGGTTTTGAATCTGAATCAGTACTCGATAAGGGAACTGAAAAAGGGAAGCAGATCATTGATGGGGAGCTCAGTGCCACTGTGGCCACCACAAATATCCAAAAAATTGAGCCTGAAGATCCAGAGGAGGGTGAACGACTCTTCCACGCATAGATGTGGGTGAAGGGTTTCCCACTACAGTTAATTGTTGATAGCGGGATCCAAAAGAACCTCATTTTCGCAGAGGTCATGAATCGGTTGGGCTTAAATACTACAACACATCCACAACTGTACACCATTGGGTGGCTTCACCAAGGACGAGATCTTCACGTCAACCAATAGTGCCACCTTTCCTGCAGCCTCAAGACCTTCACGGATGAGGTACTGTGTGATGTTCCTCCTCTTGAAATTTTTGATGTATTGTTAGGACAACCATACTTGTGGAAACGACATGTTGTATATGAGTCTAGACCTCATTTTGTGATTATTAATTTGGCTAATAAGTTGTAAAGGATACTAGAGATAGCCCTGCCTACCGCCATCTCTTTTATCACTGCAAAGTAGTAAGATCATTTCCAAAACTAGGAAAAAAAATTTTCTTATGATTTGCCCCCAAGGCAAGAAGAAGGTTGTGGCCACAACTTCCAGGGAGGGCTCTTATGGACAACAATAACAGATGGACAAGTTTGTGGAGGAGTACAAGAATATTTTTACCTCACCCATAGGGGTACCTTTGCATTCTCAGGTCAAGCACTCCATTGATCTGACCCTAGGTGCGCTGCTGCCCAATGGACCAATCTATCGATGCTTTGTTTTGGAGAACGATGACATGAAGAGGCAGTTTCAGGAATTACTATAGAAAGGGCACATCAGGCCAAGCTCATCACCCAGTGGAGCCTGATTGTATTGGTACAGGAGAAGGATGGGACTAGGAGACTCTGTATTGACTATTGGGCGTTGAACAAGATCATTGTCTGGAATAGGTACCCAATCACATGAATTGATGACCTTCTGGACCAGATCAAGGGGGGAAATTATTTCAGCAATATTGACTTGAAGTCAGGTTATCACTAGGTGCCTATTGAACCCTCCGATGTGTGGAAGACTGCCTTCAAATACAAGGAGGGCCTTTTCGAATGGTTGGTCTTACCATTTGGATTGATGAACTCCCCTGCAACCTTCATGAGACTGATGGACGACATCTTGTGACCCTTCGCCAATGAATTCGTGGTGGTGTATTTAGATGACATCTTGATCTTCAGCCAGAGTTGAGAAGAGCACCTCCACCATATTCGACAGGTCCTTCAAACCCTACGACAACATAAGTTGTGTGCTAACTTGGACAAATGCACCTTTGGCCTGACCCAGGTTCAATATCTAGGGCACATCATTGATGAGCATGGTGTACACGTGGACCCATCCAAGATACAAGTCATTCAGGGTTGGCCAGCCCCAACCACTCTAACAAAGCTTCGTAGCTTTTTGGGTCTTGCCAATTTCTACCACAGGTTCGTGTTGGGGTTCTCTCATATCACTTGGCCTTTAAGTCAAGTCACTAAGGGCGAAACAAACGAAATGTTATTTTGGTTGGAAACCCAACAATGAATGTTCTCTAAGTTGAAGAATGACTTCTGTTCTACATGAGTGATCACATTACCAAACCTACAACAACCATTTGAAATTCAGTTAGATGCCTCCGACTATGCTATTGGTGCAGTTCATACTCAGCGTGGGAATCTAGTGGCTTACCATAGTGAGACACTTTCATACACAATCTGAAATTACCCCACATATGACAAAGAAATGTATTCCATTGTGCAGGCTTGTTGTCAATGGAAGCATTACATTCTGGGGAAGGAAACAATTATCCACATAGACCGCCAACCTCTACAGTTCATACAGACACAAGGGAAGTTGCAAAATGATCGCCATAAAAAATGGTCCACCTATCTGCAACAATTCCATCTGAACATTAAGTATAAGAAGGAAAGCACCAATAATGTCGCTGATTGACTCAGCCGACCACCGATCATGGCGCTAATCACTATGCTCGACTCCTGTGGGCACAAGACATCGAGTTGGCCGCATCTTTACAAGAGCGATCCAAAATTCAGCAGCATATACCAAACACTCTTGGAAGGGAAAAAAATTCCAAATTTTCACCTTCTAGATGCATTGTTATGCCACTTGGGACACATTTGTGTTCCTTCAAGTAAGCGTGCCAAGATGATTTGGGAAGCACACAACAATTAGGTCACTGGACATTTTGGAGTAGAGAAAACAGTGGCGGTATTGCATAAGCAACTTTATTGGCTGAAACTTTGTCAGGATGTTGGGAAGTACATTAGATCCTACACCACCTGCGCCATTGCCAAACCAACAATCAAGAAGAAAGGTATGTATACTCCTCTACCTACTCCTAGTCGGCCTTGGAAAAATGTCTTCATGGATTATATGTCGAGCCTTCCTTCTACTAAGCACGACAACGACTGCGTTTTCGTGGTCATCGACAAATTCTCTAAGATGGCCATCATGGCGGCCTACAAGAAGAGTATCACAACAGAGGTCACTGCTAAGCTCTTCTTTGAGCGAGTGTGGGTACACTTTAGGATCCCATAGTCCATTATCTCAGATTGAGAGAAAAGATTCTTGAGTGTATTTTGCTCAAGTTTTTGGTTGATGCTAGATACAGAACTTACTAAGTCCATGACTTTCCATCCCCAAACTAATGGCCAAATAGAGGTAGTCAACAGGATGATCGTACACATTCTGCTCATGTACAACTCAAAGAATCCACACACATGGGATGAAAGTCTCCCTTATGTCCAACACAGCTACAACAGAGCTCTCCACAACTCAACATGCCACAACCCCTTTTAGGTAGGTTGGGATTTCAACCATTATGCCCCATTGAAGTGCCCAAACCATTTGCAGCAACTCAGGTAGATTCGTCTCACGTGTAGACCAAAGCTAAAAGGGCTAACAACTTCATTGAGCACATTCAACACATCCGCCAACAGGTCCATGATATATTGGACAGAGCTAATGCTAAGCAAGAAACACCATGATCAACATCGAGTACCGCACAAGTTCCATGTTGGCCACAAAGTTTGGATATAGTTGTAGAAGGAGCGCCTTGTTGGACCCCAACCCAAGCTTCGCCTGCTCCGACATGGACCATACACCATCACCAAGGATGTTGATGATAATGCCTTCGAGCTTAGCATCCCACCGTTCCTTGGTCTACACCTAGTGTTCAATGTAGAGCGCCTTCGCCCATACTTTCCACCATTGTTGGACACATTTGACATTGCAGAACAACTCACACCAATAGAGCTCAACCTAGACTACATGGAACAGGCCAAAACCAATCAAATCATGGACACATAGATCAAGAACACTCGGCAACAAAGGATACAACCATATCGAGTTGTCAAAGCAGGCCAACTCCTTCACCAAGGCAAATGGCTCACCAGGGACCAAGTTCTGCAAAAGTTGTCTCATCTCATGGAGGAATTCAATGCAATGGGGACCATTTCTTCCTAGGGGGGAGGACTGTTCCAGGTGGATATTAGTGGCCACCCACCTATTCCTTGGAATCTCACCATTTTTTCTTTCAGTTTTTTCAGTTTCCTTAATTGTAGCACAATTTACTATTTTTGGTAGTTTTTTTGGGTCTTGAACTTCCAGAGCCATTTTGAGGCCCTAAATGACATATTTTTGGTAAAATTCCTCCAATGATTTCCAAGGAAATCATGTTGATAGTTGTATTCCCCGGAGAGATCTTTACAACGAGGTATCATACACGTCAAATAGAGATAATATGTCGAAGTTACGACATCGGGAAGTTGGCTGCCCAACTAACCCCAACTCTTGGTGTTACATCTCCTCGGGTTAGGGTTTTGGTTGTTTACAGTTTTCTATTATTTTTCAATAATAAAAAGGCCCTTGAGCCTCATTGTAACTCAATTCAGAGGCATGTATCCACCACATCTCTTCTCAGAGATAAGTTACCATCACCCGAGCTATCTTATTTCGATTATGTTTGTAAGCATAGTTCAATATTTTTCTATTAATGAAATGAAGTGTTTTTTTGCTGCATCTCTGTGTTTATGATTATATCTGTAAGTTGTAGTGTTCCTATTTAAGTTCAGATCAACTTATAAAAACTTGCATCCCTCTGTTCTCATTGTTACCATGTTATTGACTTGTTTTTTACCTTCACTTAGCAATTTTGAGCCTATTTTTGAACATAATGCACTTCTAGGCAACAAGCACCCTCTATGATTTCAAACTACACCCAGCTGAGAAAGGTTCCCTTCCAGAGTGCATGACGCATTTCTAAGTCATAGTGGGGACTTTCTTCCCATTGCGACTGTGACCTACACCCATCATGAGCCTTCCTGACACAATCCACACTTCCAAGCAATAATGTGATCCCTCTTGTTCACCATTAATGATTTTCGAATTGTAGGTTCTATAGACACAAGATACATCACCGTCTCATCATCTACCAAGATAATGACTCCTACCACTCAACAAGATACATTAAAAGAAACTTCAGATAATAGTATTAAGGAGTTATTGGAAATTACTAGGCCAACTGTTACTAACTTATCAGATACACATCATTTCATTGATAAATATTTGATAGTCTCAAGGCAGGATATCAAATATGATTTCATGTAGAAGGAATTCCTATAAAAATTGGAAGATAGTGAAGTGTATATAAATATCAAGAGGTTTGGAATACATAGAGTGGCATGCAGATTCCTAGGCTTAACTTGTGCAGAAGCTATCGAATGGATTTTGTTACATATGGATAACAAGAATTTGGTTCTTAGAAGTAAAAGTGGGAATGATATCACCACCTACCATTTGCATGACATATATTCCTATTATAAGATGGTAACACCCATGGAATATTTGAATACTCAGTTTTATGTGACTTGGGAAAACTTGAATACGAAGGAAGTCCTCAAGTCATGGCGGCAAGAGCCTGAAAAATTCCACTAGAAACCAAGTGCAGTCTACAAGACCAAATCTCTGGGAAATGTTTACCAGTATGTCATGACAACATGTTGTATATTACATGGGCCGAAGAATACATAATACTTTGAGGAAAGTTGGGTTTATCTACTCAACCTAGTTGTTTCTATAGTCAAAGTCTTCAACTAGGCTAATATCCTCTTCCATGAACTGCAACTTAATATGAAATAGGCCAAGACAAACTTACAAGCCAAACAAGAAAAAAAATTATATATGTCCACTTATCTGTTGGATGGAATCTATGCCCATTATGAGTTCACAGGAATGAAATAGAATTGGACTCCGCAGGAGAAGTTACATGTCTACTTCCATTGCAAATTGTTATCATAAGTAAATTTTTGAGGAGTATATAAAAAATTGTTTAAGCACTTCTTTACAGTGTTGTATAACATGATCTCTAAGATAAAACCTCCCTACATGATAGACCAAGTGAAGGAGGCAATCTATGAGATTGTATATTGGTTCACTTCACTACAGGGCACATACATTAGAGTTTTCAGGTGTTAGACTGCCCCTCATCCTATGTCGATGTATGTGACAAAAAAGGTGGTATTGCAGGAGGTTTCCTATCGGTTTGATCTAGATCTTGGGTGGGGGGGTGGATATGAGTAATTGTCGCACTAGGAAGAGAAAAGAGAAACCCACATAGTAAACCAACCCATAAAATAAATTAGGAAACTATTTTTTATAAGATCATAATGATGATTGCAACTACATTATGCTAGACAAGCTATCCTCTTACAAACTGAGGTTGGTTATTTATAGCCTTCTTTTTAGTTACATTACCATGGGTAAATACCATGGGTAGGAAAATACTATGGGTGAGTTATTTATGGCCTTTAGTTACATTACCATGGGTAAATTTCCATTCAGATCATTCCTCCCCTCTTAGGAAGCAATGGTCCCCATTGCGTGAAGTTCCCTCTAGGGAAGCCTTTTTTGAAGATGAGTTTTGGATGACCAAGTGTTATTAAAGACAAGAGTTTTGCGTGGTTGAGCCATAACCAAGGGTTTGTGGATCACCCATAACCGAGGGTTTTTAGATGACCCATAACCATGATGCACAAAGAACTGAGGATAGAGATACCCTATAATGTTTGTGAGCCAACTTTGATATTGACAGTATGTTGCCAACAAATGGATTTCAAGGACAAGGTTTTTGTGTCATTGACCCATAACCATGATCAAGGAAGAGTCCAGGATAGAGATACCTTGTAATGTTGGTGGGCCAACTGTGTTGTGGACAGTGTGTGGCTGAGCAAATGGACTTCGTTGACAAAGGGTTTTATGTGGTTGGTTCATAACTAGGATGAAATAGTTCCCTTTCCTATTTGTTTGGTACAAATCTGGTGGATTTTCTAATATTGCACTTGCTTCAACGATGCTTAAACAAAATATGTCTTCTAGGTAAGCCATCACAACTATATAAATTGAAACTAAATCCACTTCTATTTTCGATGCTTTTGAGGCTAGCATAGATCACCAAATGAATGTTTTATTTTTGCAACATTAAGGTCTCTTGACATAGCATATTTAACCTTTCTGACAAGATGAACTAGGGTTTCCTTCTTGATTTTTAATGGGAATGCCATAGAATTAAATTAAACCTCCATAAAATTATGGAATTCAGTAAACATACGAAGTATGAGATTTAACAACTGCCAATACATAATTCCTTGTGCTATGTTACCTTCGTGTGTGAAAAGAAAAATATCACGAAAAATCCTAGCATAATCTTATTTTTTGAGCTCAAAATATCTATCCATAGACATGGATTCCCCAATTATTTATATAAATATTGTCAAAACATAAGTTGTGCCTTCATTATTTTCGTAGCTAACTCAAGAGACCAACATAATAAGGCAAACTTGATGGCCATTAGTGAAGAAACAAAGATAGAGGAATGAATGAAATCCTTGGCATCAATCAACGACTGAAGCCACAATTTAACAGCTTGAAGATTCCATGCCCTTGGTCTTCCATGTGTGGAATAAGAATGAGAGAATCCAATGTCCACTAATATAAAATAATAAGCTTGCACTGACAGACTCCAAAGAGAGAATGGAAGTATCGTCATTGCAATCATGATTATCATCTAGGCATGGAAAAACAAATAAGTGTATTTGCACATCAATGTGACTCTACCATTCCCTTCGAGTAAGGCTTCATTCTCAAGTTTATTGTCGACAATATGGTATAGATAATTCTGGAGCTTCTCCAACTTTTCATATGTTGTTCCATCTATAACTCCTCCAATCACAACGTAACACTTTGTCATGATCTCAAACTTCTACTCATGAATAAACCCCACAAGGTAAGGGTAAAATTTGTTATTGCATGTGCTCCCAAGATCCATGTACTAGCTAGATATCAGACCTTGCTCGAAAATCCTATCAGGAGGGTCATTCAAAGTGGAAGAGACAATGTATTCAAATCCGAGAGGGAAGAGAGCATCTCCAACAAGGACTTTCAAGTCAACACCGAAGATGATGTGAATTAAGGGTTGACCTATGTGGATGGGATTGTCATTCATGCATGGCAGCTTTTCGTATATGAGGAAAGCGGTGTGAACCATATCTAATGCAAAAGTCGTCAGATTCTGATGGTAGTCTTTGTATCCGCCTGAGGCAATCATTTGAAGGTTGAATTTGACTGTGGGATACCCCGTGAAATGAACCCCATCATTCAAAAACCCAGAGCCACTGCTGACTCGGTTGTTCATCGATGCCCCCGTTGTGTTTTTCATACCAAGAGGACGATAAAATTGTGCATTTAATACCCACAAGGAGGAATGGTAACAACAATGACAATCTATAGGAGGCAAATGATTCACTATCCCAAGCACAACCAATTATTTATTTTTTTTGTACTAATGTGAGACACCACATTCTCTCCTAGCAACGACATCTTCATTGTCAGATGCTACACAATAGTAGCACAATCCAAAAGGTTGGTCCGATAAAAATAATGATGAGGGTGGGGACTAGTAGAGGGGAGGAAAATTCGACTTGTAATAGTGGTACTACCCTTTCTAGGATCCACCACTCCCTGCTTTCCCTCTCCAACATTCATGTAAGCATTCTTCCAAGGAAACATTTGTTTACCTATATCAATCTCCACTCTATCTCTATTAGTGCATTTGTTAGTAATGTGAAGCAAAGGGGTGTGAAGTTCAGTGGAGATGACAAGGGGAGTACACTTATCAAGAGGAGTGGGAAGATAAATCGATACAACCCTAAGAATAGTTTGATAGTCTAATGTCGCGATGTTGCCTTGGATGTTGCTCGAGTCGTGACAACTCATTTCAAGGGTTGAGTCAAGGGTTAGTGTAGGGAAATCCCTTGGATCCACATCTAAATTTGATGGATCTATAAAATCTACACTTATTCTCAGTAGATCCGATGGGAGTTATAAACCATGGCATCGAAGGAATTAGTTGCTCTGATACCACTAATTTGGATCTTTGGTGGGGGCGAGGGGGGGGAATCTAAGTAATTGTCACACCAAGAAGCGAAACTAGAAACCCACACAGTAAAGAAAGACAAAAATAAATAAGGAAACTAATTTTTATTAGATCAGAATGATGATTGTAACTACGTTGTGCTAGACAATCTGTTCACTTACAAAGTGAGGTTGGTTATTTATAGATTTTTTTAGTTACATTACCATGGGTAGGAAAATAACATGGGTGAATAATATCATGGGTGATTTATTTATGGACTTTAGTTACATTACCATGGGTATGTTTCCATTCAGATCATAGTTGAACAACGGTTTGTCTTCACAACTCTAGAGGAAGAAGAAGCCTCCTTGGCCCACTTTTCCTTTATGGATTGGACTCTATGATATATAGAACCTTAAGGCTTCTGAATCTGAAATTAAAGAACTCATGTGTCTTCATTTTCAAGTAATGAGATTTCATAGATATGACTCTCGGGATGTTTGCAAGCAAAATTACACTAAGATATGATATACCTGGCCATATGTACCTATGACCATTCCAGAAGATGAGAAGATCAAGAACTGGTACTATGCATTGAGGAAGAATCAACAAGGAGATGAGGTACGAACCTCCCATGTTACCGAGGTACCAGATGTACAAAGATTCAGTATGAAGCAACTATCCAAGTTGACACTGTATCACCCTAAAAGAGGCCAAAACATGAACCAGTGGCAGAAAGAAGTAGAATGTTCAAGGTTGGTCCAATGTGCAAAGGTGCAATTGAAGGTAATTAGAAAAAGAAACAAAGGGAGGAAGAGAAGAGAAGGTTATAAGAATATAAGTAGTTGAAAAAAGAATGCATAAGAGAGGAGGAGTGCTTACAAAAAGAAGAAGAAGAAATGAAGAATCAATATGACTTGCTGAAGGAATGAAATGCATAGGAGCTATAAAGAAAAAAACTTGAATAAATTTTACAATCGCAAAAGGTAGAGGAGGAAAGAAGAAGAGAAGAGGAACAACAAAAGTGGTCATAAGAAGAAGAAATGAAGAACAAACAAGAGGAAGAAGACACACAAAACTGGAGAAAGAACGAATGGCTCATGATATGGAAGCAAAGCTAGAATAGGAGGATGAAATTGAACCAATTTCAAATGAACCCATCACTCAGCCAGAACCTCCTCTCACTAGTGGCCATCCCTCATTCAGTGAAATGGGAATTTTCCTCCACCTAACTGTTAGAAAATCATAAAGGAAAAAATATTTTCTCTTGTTGATAATTACTTGTGATTTATTTCTATCTTTCTTATGTTATTATTTTATCTTTGTTCATTAAGAAATTTCCAAAACCAATACACAAATATCAAGGACACCATATGTAGGCACTTAGCCAGGGCTAAACCCCCTTATGTAGGGGAAAACCTAGTTAGTAACTCTTCCTTCAGTAATTCAAAATGAGATAAACCAAGACCTGCATACCTTCCTCCTCCACCAAGTCAACCATCCAATGAGATACAACAACCTTCAATAGTCTCTTCTTGTCCACCAACTACATCCCAACATCAACCCAAAAAGTTTGGCCACAACTTCCAAATAGCTTCAAAATTTCGTCTTCCCCAGAAATTGCAAAATTTTGGTTCCCAACAACAATCCATAACTTCACATGTGTGAGATAAGAGAGAGAAAATCTTGACTTATCTTGATTTATAAGTTCCTCCTTCTTTGATAGCCCTTCTTCTTCCCTAAATTTCACACTTTTTATTGCCTTGACAATTTCAGATTGAAATTCGTGAGTTGGGCTTTAAAATGAGGTCAAATTGTTGCATTTATATAGTAGTTTTGCCCCTCAATTTAGGCCGACTTGTCCAGTTTGAGTCTGGCTTGGTGGAGGAGGCCTAGAAGACCAAAAATAAAATAAAATAAATAAATTTTACAATCGAAAAAGGCATAGGAGGAAAGAAGGAGAGTAGAGGAACAACAAAAGTGGTCATAAGAAGAAGAAATGAAGAACAAACAAGAGGAAGAAGTCACACAAAATTCGAGAAAGGACGAATGGCTCATGATATGGAAGCAAAGCTAGAATAGGAGGATGAAATTGAACCAATTGCAAATGAACCCATCACTCAGCTAGAACCTCCTCTCACTAGTGGCCATCCCTCATTCAGTGAAATGGGAATTTTCCTCCACCTAACTATTAGAAAATCAGAAAGGAAAAAATATTTTCTCTTGTTTATAATTACTTGTGATTTATTTCTATCTTTCTTATGTTATTCTTTTATCTTTGTTCATTAAGAAATTACCAAAACCAATACACAAAGATCAAAGAAAACCATATTGAGGCACTCAACCAAGGATAAACCCCCTTATACAGGGGAAAACCTAGTTAATAACTCTTCCTTCAGTAATTCAAAATGAGATAAACTAAGACTTGCATACCTTCCTCCTCCACCAAATCAACCTTCTAATGAGATACAACAACCTTCAATAGTCTCTTCTTGTCCACTAACTACATCCCAACATCAACCCAAAAAGTTCGGCCCCAACTTCCCAACAACTTCAAAATTTCATCCTCCCTAGAAACTGCAAAATTTCGGTCCTCAACAACAATCCATAGCTTCACATGTGTGAGATAAGAGAGAGAAAAACTTGACTTATCTTGATTTATAAGTTCCTCCTTCTTCTTTGCTAGCCCTTCTTCTTCCTTGAATTTCACACTTTTTATTGCCTCGACAATTGCAGATCGAACTTCGTGAGTTGGGGTTTAAAATGAGGTCGAATTGTTGCCTTTATATAGTAGTTTTGCCCCTCAATTTAGGCCGACTTGTCCAGTTTGAGTCTGACTTGGTGGAGGAAGCCTAGAAGACCAAAAATAAAATAAAATAAATAAATTTTACAATTGAAAAAGGCAGAGGAGGAAAGAAGAAGAGTAGAGGAACAAAAAAAGTGGTCATAAGAAGAAGAAATGAAGAACAAACAAGAGGAAGAAGTCACACAAAACTGGAGAAAGAATGAATGGCTCCTGATATGGAAGCAAAGATAGAATAGGAGGATGAAATTGAACTAAATGCAAATGAACCCATCACTTAGCCAGAACCTCCTCTCACTGGTGGCCATCCCTCATTCAGTGAAATGGGAACTTTCCTCCACCTAATTGTTAGAAAATAAGAACTTTTCTCTTGTTGATAATTACTTGTGATTTATTTCTATCTTTCTTATGTTATTCTTTTATCTTTGTTCATCAAGAAATTACCAAAACCAATACACAAATATCAAGGACACCATATGTAGGCACTCAACGAGGGATAAACTCCCTTATGTAGGGGAAAACCTAGTTAATAACTCTTCCTTTAGTAATTCAAAATGAGATAAACCAAGACCTGCATACCTTCCTCCTCCACCAAGTCAGCCTTCCAATGACATACAACAACCTTCAATAGTCTCTTCTTGTCCACTAACTACATCCCAACATTAACCCGAAAAGTTCGGCCCCAACTTCTCAACAGCTTCAGAATTTCGTCCTCCCTAGAAACTGCAAAATTTCAGTCCCCAACAACAATCCATAACTTCACATGTGTGAGATAAGAGAGAGAAAAACTTGACTTATCTTGATTTATAAGTTCCTCCTTCTTCTTTGCTAGCCCTTCTTCTTCCTTGAATTTCACACTTTTTATTGCCTTGACAATTGTAGATCGAACTTCATGAGTTGGGGTTTAAAATGAGGTCAAATTGTTGCCTTTATATAATAATTTTTCCCCTCAAGTTAGGCCGACTTGTCCAGTTTGAGTCTGACTTGGTGGAGGAGGCCTAGAATACCAAACATAAAATAAAATAAAATAAATTTATTTCTTGACAAATAAATCCCAAGAAGGGTTCTTTACATTATGACATGGACAAGGACACTTGACATAAAGCCTAGAAGCCTAGAATGGAGGCTTTTACCTATAAAAAGTGACCCAAGCATGAAACCCATGAATTAATAAGTCAATTTATTTAATAATTAAATTTCTTTTTCTTTCTTTTGATAAATACATTACATCATCACTCAAATACAATTATGAAGACTGACACTAGTTACATTCTTCAACATGCCCTCTTAACTAGGGAGGTATTCATAATTATAAATATATAAAGAGGTAGATGGAAGATCTCCAAAATGAACTACGAAAATTTCTAGCACATTCAATGTTATGGACTAGAAACTAACCAAACTATTCTATCCGGGTGGGACTAATATGGACTCAAGCTTTCATCCAGTCTAGGTATTATCAGGATTACTTGCTAACCATAAACCTAGGGATCTAGGTGTGTATCCAAGGTAAGAGCTCCATGAAAAACACCACCCTCCCTCTTTGAGATATAAACATCAACATATAGGCTGTGTAGATGTACTCCCAAGCATCCGCCATTGGATGCTTCATCTCTCCCTAATAAACTAGATATATCCATTTGTCCAAGCATGCTTCCAAAATGTTCGCCTTTCTTTTATGGAAATATTTAACTGTTCAAACACAAACCCAAATCAGCAATAAAGTTTCAAATATACATATAAGTAAACACAAACCTTCAAGGTTCTCAATCATCCTAATACTTATTTATATACAAATTTTCAGAAAATTTTCTTCTTTCATTTATTTAACAACACTAAGACATCCTCAATACATTGCATATATATTCATTCTCTAATTTATTCTACAAGGTATCCATCATGACTATCATAATATTTCCTCCCTCTCAACTAGGGATATGCACTCTTTTCTTCTAACCATGATCCCTATTAACTTAGGGAGATCAAAAATTTTCTTCTTCTATAACATCAGAGAAGCTTCAACCTTTCACAACTTCGTCAAGGTCATCTTGATCATGATCACCCTTCATCATGCTTATTAATATCATACGAGTGTCTTCATCATCTTGAATATTATGTACCTACAAAAAATTCAATAACAAGTACAACCAAAATACATATACAAAAGCATGAAGTTAACTATATCACAGTTATGTCAATATAATGTAAGCATCAAAACAATCAAATACTTTAGACATCAAATACCTAAACCTAGTTAGGTTTATAATTAGCAAGAGATACATACTAGATTTAAACCTCTTGTTATGGTTTTTTTAACTAACCCTTAGACTCCATATTCGAGACACAAAGCATTAGATATCAACAATTCAATCAAGTAACATTTCTTCTATACATCTAAGATTTCAACAATTTTAGATTCTACTAGGATTTGTTAAAAACCCTATATTTTATTATTAAAACTAAATCATATCAAAAAACATTATCATTATATCCTATAATATCAATCTCTAATAGGGCTTTATTACAAACCCTAGATTTCATAGACTAAAACATGAGTATCAATAAGCATACTCGCATATACATAACTAGGATTTCATATTCATGCACTAACATTTCACACCAATATTTACTAGGTAAACCCAAGACACAAACATCAATACATTAAAGTTAGATATACAACAATTTTGACTACATATGAACATACACCTAGGGCTTCATTCCTAGGAGCTTACTATAGTCATTAAAGGGGTTTTACCAAACTCTAAAGTTCTATGGTTTCAATACATAGTTTAGACAATAACAAAAAACCCTAAAGGGCTAGGGTTTCTAGTGAGCACCAATATTGTAGCAATAATGCTACAACTCCTGGGCTTCCTACTTTACTTTTGTCAACCCGGTAATTCGTAACAAACTTGGAAGCGACAGTGCTGTATGCACAAGTACTAGTTCTTACTGCAGGTTGTCACTTAGTTAGTTGGCACAAGATCACTAGGAGCTCAAGCCAACTTCAATGGATTCCAGAAGAAGCTCTATATGTGATGAAAGGAAGGAAAGCTTACTCTACAAAGGCTACTCTAATTGCAGAAAGGAAAAGAAGACTGAAATGTAAAGTAAACCTAGCAAACCCTACTTAACCAACTAATCCTACTTTTGCAGAAAGAGAGATGAAAAACCATGAAATGAATGCCATTACCTACTCAGGAAGTAAAAAACATCTACTCAAGCTATTTCTAGAAGTAAATGAGCAAAAAGCATCTTTTTGGATTTTTATGTATTTTTATTTGAAATTGTCATGCATGTAATTTATTTTATTGTGAATGTGGCAGCGATTTGGTGGCGATGGAGGGCGGTTTTGGGACTTGAGAAGATGTAGGATGGTGTGGATGGGTCCTAGGAAGTCTTAGGTGGCCTTCTAGAGGCTTTTCCCGCAATCAAACTTCAAAAAGAAGCCTACAGGAAAATCTATAGGAGGTTGCAGGGGATCTACAAGAGGTCTACAGGAGGATTCCTAGAGAAATTTTGGAGGGTTTGAAGGTAGGAAAGTGGGTGGAAAGGGTATCTGAAGGCTATGAGGATGTGTTAAAGTGTCTAGGGTCCATTGAGAATGATTAGGAGAGAAAAAGATGGTCAGATTTGTGCAAGGAAAGAGAGGAAAGTCTAAGGAAAAGTGCAGAAAACTAAGGCAGATTTGAAATGAACTTTGAGCGACCTGTAGGGCATAGATAAGGGAGAGAGTGTGATGGCTGGTAGGTTAGCTTGCTATGAGAAGAGATTTGCTGCAAAAGGACCTGAAAATCAAACAAGGAGATGAAGCAAGAAAGGAAACTAAGTACATAAAAAAAACGGAGTTTTGCATTAAGCTAATCTAGATTAGGAGCTATGGAAAGAAATGCTAAAGAAATTTTATAATGAGAGAAAGCATGGAAGGAAACTTACTGCAAGACAAAAATGAGCATGGTGAAATAGATCTAAAGCAAAGAATTAACCTTCTAACGAACTGCAACACTAGAAATATTACGGAGAAGGCAAATCTGTGTTTTTGTGGTAGCCAGAGGGTCTTGGCCTCAATTCATGGTCCCGGAGGGAGGAAAGGAATACAAGGCTCTATTGATGGCCTTTTTATATCTTCTTTCTATCATTGTTCAACCTGCTATGGAAAACTCAAATGGAAACAACCTTCTAAATCACCAAAATCAACCTATTCTTAACCAGGAAAGAAATTCATCTAACAACAACTAATTCATAAACTGAAACAAAGCATATAAATACAAACAAGAGGAGCTTGGCTACTTGGATTGGGCCCTAACCCAAGAGCTTTATCCCTCTGAGGTAACTCAGTTCTAGCTCAAAAAGGATCTCATCTTTATTATCAAAATAATAATATGATTACATGAAACTGTCAACAAAAGTAAGCTCGAAGTTGAGAAGAGCAAAGCTGCAACAAAAGTTCGAAAATTTGACTAACTTCATAATGAGGCCCTAGGGCTCTCTACTTATACAACTGAAGCTCCCAATGACTTCCTTAAAATCAGGGATGCTTGGCTCCCAAAACTTGAGATAAACAAAAGTTATCCTCCACTTGCTCGGCTGCCTCCTAGCGCATTGATATGGTTGTTTGTGCTCCGAGTTGCATGATGGAGAATTCGAAGTGGGGAGTCATAAATGAGGGGGATACCCTACTATATATCCTCTCCCTTATCTACTTCGAATTATTGCTTCCAATTGTCCATTAAATCTTTGACTTTATCTCCAAAATTGAACAAAAATCTGCATTAAACACATATTAGACTCCATGGTATAATGACCAACCCAACTCACTCCATAAGCATAAATATAATAAAAAAACATGCAATAAGCTAAGAGAATGGTTGATTAAACTATGTTAGGAGGAAAAATGAGCCCATATAATTACCCATTTATGGGGATCATCATCACAACCCTACTGAAGGTGTTGCTCATCCTCTGAGCAATTTAATCCATCTCCTCATCTTTGATGGCCCTGATGGCCTCCCTGACATCCCATGCTTTTGATGTGAGGTCCTCTTCTTTGTCATGGAATCCTACCTTTCTGTCCACCTCTTCCCATTTCTGTTGTTCTTCTTCCTTTTTTTCTGCCTTCTAACATGCCTAGCAGTAGTGGGGGACTCAATTTGAGGCCAATCCAATTGACCTTCAAATTCTGCATAGAGCGCTTGTACATTGGCACTCTCCTTAATGATTCTTTCATCCTTGTTGGGGAGTGATACTCTTTGATTTTCACTCTATGTGGTAGGCTGTTCCACCTCCTCATAGAAGCATGAATACAATCATCCCCAAGTAACCTTTCCATGTCCTCAAAATGTGCATTGGCCTGAGCCTGATCATTGATATACTTAGGGGAAATTTGGGGATTATTTTCTAGTAGCTGGTGTGTGCTGATGAGAGCCATGGGGTTTGATGGCTCAACTTTGATCATGAGGGGCTCATTTTGCTCCTTTATCATCAACTTCCTTACCTCCGCTGCCCTTCATTCCTCATGATTCATCCATGATGCCATGGCCATTAGTTGCAGGTCCCCTAGCCTAGCATTGGGGTCCCACACATTCATATCGGTGAGGGCCATGTTATGCAAATAGAAATCTGTTATTTTTGCCTTGTCTTCTGATGAAATTTGGTCACATAGGTCCATGAACTATCTATAATCCTGGAAAGGCATTGCGCCTCTTTGTGCCAAAGTCTTTATCTGAAACTGCAGCCATTGGTCCTTGAGGTATAATCCATATGATTTTGCTGGTGTTTTGCACTGCAATGCCTCCATAGACCAGTTGGCCATGCATGCCAATTGTGTCTCTTTTTCTTTCAGCTGTCCTCTAAGTAATTCATTTTCTATTTCCAAGTGTGTTCTTGTGATTGCCTCTCTATGTCTTACAACACTTAACTCCCTGCCCATTTCTCTAAGCTTGTTCTCCATGTGGAAAATATCCTCTACTCCCTTGGATTTGGCGATTTGCACCCACCTATGGCTCCTTATTCTTTCTTTCTCTAACTCAAAGAAAAGCGGGATTACAAATTTCTGTGGAATGATTCTTCCCCCCTTAAGAAGATTGCAGTAAGAGCCCAAACAAGGTTGGGGATCAGGTTCTTGAGTCTCTGTTGCTTCCTCCTTCCCCTGTGACTGTCCTTCTAGTCTCTTTTCAAGTTTTTCGGTCTCCTATAGAATAGTCTGTGCCTCCTATAGAACTGTTTTTTAGTCCTGTAGTTGCACTCTTTCCTTCCAGGTGGAAGATCTGGGAGTCCTTATTTCATATGTGATAGGGGTTTTACAGGGAAATTCTTCCCCTTTGACAGCGGGTGAATCTTTAATTACAATGGGCACTTTAGAAGAAGGATGGGGCTTCCCTTGTTTGATCCTTGTGCTCTTCCAAGCCCTGAAATGCATTGAGGTTTTCCTCTTCCTATTTTGTTTAGGTTTAATTGGGGTTCTGAGGGCAGCGAGAGCAGCTGCTGCCTCCCTTTCTAGGGTCTCAAGAGACACTTCTGTCTTTTCTGCCCCTACTAGTTTTGTTTCCCTTTGTTGTGTTTTGGTTTCTTCCTTCTTTGTTTTGGTTTCCTCCCTCTCTGTTTGTTACTGAGTTTCCTCCCCTTCTCCCCCTTGTTGCTCTTCCCCCTCACTATTAGAAGGACTGAGATCGTATGTGAGGGCCTTTATATCATCCTCTGCTGTCATGTTTCGGAAGATTTTTCATGCTATGGGGATTGTGAAGGTATGGAGGGCCTCTTCCACTAATAGTTTAAGTAACCCATGGTGAGCCAACTTATCTAGACCTCCTGCCTTCAACTTAATGCTGGAGTCTATGAGGGACTGCAGGAGAAAATGGGGGATGCTGAGTTTTTGGGGTGTTGGAGCATCCGTGCCATATCTCAGCTCATGGAGAAGTCTGAAATGGTAGCCATAAACTATGCTATACCTCCCTTCACAGGAAATATATTTGATAATCTAGTAACTGACCTCATCCCAAGGGTAAGGTATTCTTGCCTTCTAATGCCATTCTTGTCTTCTACAGGATGCTCATTATTTTGGAAGAATTTTTTCTTGGCAGACTGCCCAATTGGCTTTTCATCTTTGCTCCAAGGTAATCCAAGAGGAAGGGTGGTAACTACTGATAAATTCTGGAGTGATTTCCATGGAGAGACATCTAACAGTAACAGTGGCATGGGTCCTCAAGTGAGGGAATAAAGAAAGGGCAAACTACTGAGCCACTTCTTCATCAAACCCTCAAAATTTCTCAAAAAATGGCATCTAATTTGCTCTGGTGAAAATGGCTACTACTTCTGGATGTTCATGGAGCCTCGCTAAATTTGTGGGCTCCTTCCTTATGAATCCCCCTGTCATTTTGCTTATACCCCTTTTGAACACCCAAGGTAGAGATGGAGACAAGAATTTTGAAGGAACATGAAAAAAAAGGAAAACTGTGTTTTTTTTAAAAGAAAACAGGGAGAAAATTTTATGTAATTCGTCTTCTTTTATGGACTCAATTTCTCCTTAAAATTATGTCATTCCTTGCACATATTGATAATCAAGGTGAGTGTTATCACAAAACCTAACCCTGACAAGCTGCTGATCAGGTAGACCTTGAGTAATTGTTTCAAACCAACTTTTGGTTGAGGGTTAGCCTCCTCAACCTGAGAGGGCTCTCTCACTAGATTAAAGATTTTGATTAAGATGGCTAACTCTATGAAACAAATGAAGAAACGTAAATGGTTGAAACACAATTAGAAAATATTCATTGGGCTTATGGAGTAAAAAATGTTTCAGTATGACAATAATGTTAACTTTACATGGAAGTCAGGGCATCTAGAATTCAACACATGGAGAATACAACAGAAACATATAGGAAAACACAGTTTATAAATGTATGAAGGAAGTTAGAGCACAATCAATGATTTCTAAGTAATCACACATTCATACCACTGTAAATAATGAGAAGAGGACAATACAAGACATTTTGAACATTGAATTCCTTCTGATTCCTGAGAAGCAAAGCCAAACACTGTATTACTAAAAACATAGTCGTACACAAAGCACAATATGAGAGTTTCTCTGAAAATTTCCAGCCCATGATACATTAGATTTTATCCCATATATAGAGTTCATTACATGACTTAGATTCCTCCTCCAGCATGAGGGGAATTCGAATTTTTCCTACTTTGACACCTATTAACACTTAAAACCAACTATTTAATGTAACTGACTGTTAACTGGTAGTTCTAGAGACCTAAAACAATTAGGAGTGTAACTCCTCATTATGTTGGTAGTAGCATTGATTACAATTAAAACTCGTTCTCTAACAAGTGGCCTTCTTCAGTTTAGCTTTGGTGGTGGCTTTAAACTCCCTGCTCACCCTTGATGCTTCATCCTTTCACTGTTCCTGGAAATTAGGAAGCTGTTCCTATTTTTCTACTTTTGGTCTCCAAAAGGATCTTTGAAGTCTATTATCCCTATTGTTCTTCTTAATTACATAAAAATGCATTGGATTAGCTTGTTTTCCATATGTTGTAGACCTTGCCCATATACACGTGGTAAGAGAAAACTTCTTTAATGCTGCCTGAAGAATCATGAACAATACTAGCTACAAAATAATGATCACTTTCATACATAGAGCTTAGAGTTCATAGATATCCTTCCTTTACTTGTTTTGCCCTTGCTAGATGTTTACACCTTGTAAGTAATCCTTTTCAGAAGCCCCTCTTCAAAAAGATTTCTTTTTGTCTCTCAAAATTGGTCCACCAAATCATTACATGCAGCTACAGCAGTTTCGTAGCGCGCTACGATATTGCTGTGCATTAGGCATCACCTACAGCAGTTTCGTAGCACGCTACGAGACTATTGTGTAATTTCAAAAAACACAGTTTAAGGCCAAAATTTAACTCCCTTGATATTTATTTCCTTTGAAATGGCTCTTGCATATGCCATGAAAGGAGTTCGGATTTTCCACAGTGCCCATTTTTTTATGTCGACGTTTCGAGTCTAAACCCAGACTCATCATCAGGACTATTGTACGGAGAAAAGAAGGAAATTGGTTTGGTATAAATATGAAAGAGGTTAGATGTACAAATAGAATGGCCGACTCACTGATTGTTAATTATAATTTTAATAAATTTATTATT
>APFE031183274.1:106279-125856 GCA_000404065.3 Pinus taeda
CAAAAGTTGCAAAAGATCCCAATTCAAACAATATTTCCAGAAATTGAAGAGGAAGGAAAAATCATATTGGAACCTGGACCAGTTAAAGAAACAAGAACCCAACAGCTATGAAATCGATCAATTGCAGAGTATCTCATCAAGTGGAAGAACTTACCCGCTGAAGATTCCACATGGGAGGATAAGAATTTATACAGAAGCATCAAGAACTACTCAAGCTTTGAGGACAACGCTTTTTGAAGGAGAGGGGGCATGTTAGGCCCCTATACTGCTAGGGTAACCCCTTATTGTTATTAGTACAACCCACTTATTATATTGATGTAGTGCCCATATTGTTACTATTGTGCCCCATAGAGGCCCACTATTGCTATTATTGCGCCCTTACATTATTATTGTTATGTCGGCTCTAATTATGTTATGACCCCTTAAACTCTTATATATAGAAAGGAGGTCTTTTCATTTGTATCATCCAAGAATTGTTCATTTATGTAATGTAAAGGAGGTTTCCCCCTCGAAGAGGCTGAATTCTAAGGCATTGATCTATCTTTTCTATCTTTTCTTGAGCTGGTTTCATAACAGTTGTTCAGTACCTTGATTTCCTTTTTGTAGAAAAACTCCAGCAATTGTATCTTCAGAAGCAAATGTAAAAATAAGAAATTCCTTGGTAAAATATAGGCTGATAAGTACCGGTGCTTGTGTAAGCGCCTTCTTGATTTCCTCAAAAGATTTCTTTGCTTCAGCTGTCCACTTAAAGTCCAGTCCTTTCTTCAACATCTTTGTTATATTCTTGACTATCTCAACAAAATTAGGAATGAAGCGTCTAACAAAATTCACCTTTCCAAGAAAAGATTGGATCTCTTTCCTACTTCGTGGCAGATCTAGCTTTTTAATTGCATTAACTCTATTAGGATCAATCCTAATTCCTTCTTCAGAAATAATATGACCAAGTAGCTTGCTTGATGTTAAAGCAAAGGTACTTTTAGTGGGATTAAGAGAAATACCAAACCTTCTACATTTTAGTATAATTCTTTCAAGGTGCTTCAAATGATCTTCTCTCTTTGAAAAACTGTGATGACATCAAGATAAACAACCACTGATTTATCCTTTTCTTCAGCAAAGGCAATATCCATTGCTCTTTGAAAAGTGGCCCCTGCATTCATGAGACCAAAAGGCATCTTGGTGTACATGAATGTACCCTATGGCATTGTGAAGGCTGGCTTCTCTTGATCATTTGGATGCACAAGAATCTGATTGTACCCTGAGAAACCATCAAGCATAGACATCCTTTGTGAACCAACAATATTTTGTAGAATTAAATCCATCTTGGGAAGAGGATAGTTATCTTTCAATGAAGCCTTATTCAAATTTCTGAAGTCTATACAAATTCTGATCTCTCCATTATTCTTCCTAACCAGAACCAAATTTCCAAGCCAATTTGAGAATCTGATTGGAACAATGACTTTAGCATCAAAGAGTTTCTTAATTTCCTTTTCAATCAATGGCATGCAAAGAGGATTAATTCTTCCTAAATTTTTCTTGAAAGGTTTCTCATTCTCTTTAATAGGAATATTATGCTGAATAATAGAAGAATCATATTGTTTTAAATCAGCATAGCTCCATGCAAAAACATCAATGAACCTTTTCATCATCTCAACATATTTGGCCTTCATATCAACTGAAAGAAACTTTGATATTTTAACCATCTTAGGTACAACTGAAGTCCCTAAATTTTAGCTCTCTACTTCCTCCTCATCATCCTGTATTTTTTGAGCTTTGAACACATCATCTTGATCAAACAACTTCTCAAGAGGAATGAGACCCTTAGGTATTAAATTGTTTTTTAATTATAAGACTTCAAACTTTTCCTTTGACTCCACAAATATATTTTGTTGATCCACTTGAGTGCTTTCAAATTCTTCCTTTAATTCAATGAAATTATTTGCTTGTTTCTCATCTTCAAAGACTTGCCAATTAGTGATGTTATAAGGTATAGCTGGTCAATGACGAACCTCCACCTCATACTTTTTAGAAGAATGAATAGGAATGACAAATAGACTGGCGGAAACAACAAGGGAATCTGCAATGGAGTTTTGATCTCTACTTTTGATAGTGAAAGAATATGCTTGAAACTTTTCCAACATATCTAATACTAAATTTCTGTATGCTCTCATCCTTATATCCTTTGTTTGATAAGCACCTTCCACTTGTTTAATCACCAATTCAGAATCTCCAAAAACAGAAATGTTTCTAGCCTTCAACTTTAAAAAATCTTCTAAGCCCAAAATCAGAGATTCGTATTCAGCCATATTATTTGTGCAATCAAAGTTTAGTTTGTAAGAGTAAAACTTACTTTCATCACTTGGACTTGTGATCCAAATTCCAACTCCTGCCCCTTCCTTTCCTTCTGATCCATTAAAGTACAATGACTGTTGTCTCATTGTTTCTTTCTCATCTCCTTGCTGATTTTCTGTGTGATGATTTTTTGAAAGCATCTCCTCCGATCCACTATCAACTGATTCATTGAAAAGGATGGCTGATCCAAGTCCAGTATCAAATGAATAAATAGGAAAATTTTGAGGTTTGTCTTTGCTGCTTACCATATAGGCCATTCTGGTCTCCCGATACAGTCTTCTTTGCTCACCAAAAACAAGGATGGTAGCATAGGTAAGGTCCATCTGCATTGTGCCTTTGATTTTTGTTGCCCACGATTTTGGCAGCAACATCCCAAACTTTGGCGGAATGTCAGCCACAACAATGTCCATGAAAATTGTCTTTGCTGGGATTTGTGTTAGACGAACAACAACATCTTTAATTAAACCAATGCATTGGACTCTTTTTGAATCAAAAGAGAATAAATCCTTATATGGTCTTGTTATCTATAATCCTAACCTTTCCATGATTACATTGGGCATAAGATTATGAGAGGCCCCCTAATCCAACATAGCATTATGTAAGGTCATATCATGAATACTAATGCTTACATAGAAAGGAGGAAATTCTTCATTATAATCATCTTCAAGTCTTGGACCCATGTATATAGTAGGACTATCTTCTTGTACATTTAATTTATTAGCAGCTCTTGGTTGTGAATTAAGCATCTCTACAATCTTACTTCTGTATTTATCTACCTTGAGAATTTCACTAAAAGGGACTGATATTTTGATTTTTCCAATTTCATTCTCAAGGTTAAAAACATAGATAGTTTTCTCAATTTCTTTAGTAGGATATGGAGGTTGAATGTCCTTTTTACCAACTGGAGAATCATTTTTACCCTCAGTAGCCTTTGGGGTGTCCCTCTTGGCTTCAACAGCCTTTGGAGCATCCTTCTTGGGCTGTGTTTTGTTTGCAGTAATTGGCACATTTCTATTCCTGAGATTGTACTGTTTTTTCATTTCAAAGATAGCATGTTGATAACCCTTTAAATAATTTGAAGGCTCCTCTCCTTGTTTGGTCAAACTGGACTCATCATGTTCTTCCTTAGTCAAGAAAATCCCTGACATTTCTTCATCAAGGCAATGGATGGATTATTCAAGAATCTGAGGCTCATCTTCTTCATCAACCAAGTTCTGCTGAAAAGGAGGTCTCGCTGGAGCATCAGGCTACTGATTCATGTTCTCTCTTGGCCTTTGTTGGTTTTGAGGTCTTCTAAATTGAGGATTTCTAAATTTAGGCTCCTGCTGCACAGGAGGAGCAGAGGTATTTCCAAGAGCCAACCTATCCATCAGCTTCTCCATGGTCTTCATCATTGAATCAATCTTATCTTTTGGAGCTGAAGAGGAAGGTTTCTCTTCTTCTTTCAATTTAGCTTTTCCCATATTTGATTTTAGTAGCAACCATATTTACTTCTACTTTTATTGCATCATTCTGCATATCAGCAAGTGTAGTAGAGTCTCTCTCTCTAAGCAATAGAGAGAAATCAAAATCAAATACTTCAACATATCTCATTTGTGCTAAAGCTTTCGGAGGTTTTAAGTGAGCTGGGATTAAATTAAACACTTTTTTAAACCTATTTGAGAAGTTTTGAATGGTCTCATCAGGTGCCCTTCTAAGGTTATTGTACTTAGAGAGAGCTTAAACTAGATTAGTTCTATTTCCCCACTTCCTTATAAAACTATCTTCAAATTCTACCCAATTATGAATGCTTCCAGCTGGGAGGGCTTTAAACCATTTTCTAACTTCCTCGATAAAAGTTTGTGCAAATAATCTTAGCTTCACATCCTCCTCATCGACTTCCTCTCTATCAGTGAAATCATTGAATTTGTCTACATGTTCTTCTGTTGTGATTTCTTCATCAGCACCCCATGTTGGAATTCTTGCAGCATATTTGCTAGGATGGTCATGCAAAATAGCAGGGAGTGCTAGTGGATCATACCTAGCAGGTATGACCATGATTAATGGAGGAACAATGATGACAGGTACCGAAGGGACATATGAAGTAGAACTGGTATGAGGAGGATTGCTTGGTGTTTGAAAACCACTAGGGCTAGCAGAAGTAGAGGATGAGGCGCTGATATGAAAAGGAATACTTGGGCTTTGCAAACCAGTGATAAATTTACTCCAATTGGGAAGAGGTAAACCAGCTTTAGAATTAAGCAAGACTTCAAAAGGATCAAGTTCTTTTAGTTTATCTAAGTCTTCCTTTTCTAACAATAATTCAGATGTAACTATTTCCCAAAATTCCTCTTTATCTTTTTGTGATACCAAGGATGAAGTCTCTTTTTTGCAAATCTAAAATAATTCCAATGAGTTCTTCTTCATTTTCTAATCTAAACAACACCTCATGAATTTTGTTATCAACTATTTTGTCCTTAGGACTTCTTGAAAATTTAGAGAGCAAAGATTTTGAATAAGATGGAGTACCTAGTGTTTCAGTAAATCTTTTTCTGCTCCTTGAAAGAGTGTTAGGATTGTCCACAGGAGTAGGTGGATTTGGGTTAGGATTGCTCCTTGTATATCTCCCTCTCGAAGCCACCTTTTAAACTTTTGAAAATGTAGGGAGTCACCAAGGTAGATTGCAGCTTCGAAAAGTTTTCTGAGCTCCTTATACCTTTAGAAGTTCAACTTCTTGATTTCGGGAATGAATAATCTTCAGGATCCCGACAGACGCACCAAAATGTTATCACAAAACCTAACCCTAACAAGCTGTTGATCAGGTAGACCTTGAGTAACTGTTTCAAACCAACTTTTGGCTGAGGCTTAGCCTCCTCAACCTGAGAGGGCTCTCTCACTAGATTAAAGATTTTGATAATGAATAAGATGGCTAACTCTATGAAACAAATGAAGAAGTGTAAATGGTTGAAACACAATTAGAAAATATTCATTGGGCTTATGGAGTAAAAAATGTTTCAGTATGACATTAATGTTAACTTTACATGGAAGTCAGGGCACCTAGAATTCAACACATGGAGAATACATCAAAAACATATAGGACAACACAGTTTATAAATGTATGAAGGAAGTTAGAGCACAATTAGTGATTTCTAAGTAATCACACATTCATACCACTGTAAATAATGAGAAGAGGACAATACAAGAGATTCTGAACATTGAATTCCTTCTAATTCCTGAGAAGCAAAGCCAAATATGTATTACTGAAAACAGAGTCATACACAAAGGACAATATGAGAGTTTCTCTGAAAATTTCCAACCCATGATACATTAGAACCAACTATTTAATGTAACTGACTGTTAACTGGCAGTTCTAGAGACCTAAAATAATTAGGAGTGTAACTCCTCATTATGTTGGTAGTAGCATTGATTACAATTCAAACTCGTTCTCTAACAAGTGGCCTTCTTCAGTTTAGCTTTGGTGGTGGCTTTAAACTCCCTGCTGACCCTTGATGCTTCATCCTTTGACTGTTCCTATCTCCCATATCATTAATAGAAAATTCTCAAGTCCCCAAGCAGTCAAGTGATTGTTATTGCACACCTTAATTTCACTTGACAAACTCCACTTTTCCCACTGTTCCATTTTCCTCACAGTTCCTTATTGCTCTTTGGCATATTTGGCATTGAAAACAAGCACCAAATTCTCATTTTCAACAAATCAAACATTCACTTGGCGTAGACTTGTGACACCATGACAGACACTGAGTCATCATATGAACAAGACGGTGATTGTACCACAGAACTTCATGCACCTAAAAGGCCTCGTAAGGGTGGCAGACGTCAGAGAAGAGCCCACCTCATTGACTCAATTGCAGGTCTGTCCTCTTGCTATGGCATGTTTCCAACAACATTCGTGCTTTCAGTATTGTGAGATGATTGCTCAGACTCAGTATCATCAGGAGTTGGCTCGGTTGTTTGTTTTACATTTGCATAATGGGCAGGTAACTCTTGCTAGTGTAAACTTCACCTTGACACCAGAAACCATTTCTTAAGCGACAGGGATACCGAATGTAGGTGAGGAATGGAACAAAAGACAGCAAGTAGAAAGAGTACATTATGAACCATATATCAGGCCTAGCTATGTGAGACAGCTCAGCAGGGTGTTCCCATTCCATTTTTGAAAGAATACTATGCACCATTGATGAGACTCATTATCAAATATTTTAGTTGTGAAGGCCGCTTCTCATGCCTCTATGCATACCATATTAGGTTATTGATGCATTTCACGAGAGTGAAGATGATGAAAATACCATATTTCATGTGCCGAAACATTGAGAGGATGACTACTCTTGTGCAGAAGAAGACTCATGAACAACAGTACAATAGCATTTATCACTATGCGCTCATCAAGATCATTGTTGTACATCAGCTTGGTTTGCAGGGTATCACATGGGAAGACTTCATTTCCCATGAGTTTTTCACAGCTTCAGTAGCTCATCAGGAGGTTGTCCATGATGTGGGTGACCCTTCACATCACTATGGAGGTCAGGAGACGGAGATTACTAGCATGCCGACACATGTCACTTATCAGAGAGGCATGAGAAGATTGTTTGCAGCAGCCTAACGGGTACTATCTCCACCTGCGGTGGAAGGGGTCTTCTTGCTGTCATCAACAACATAGGTACAGGTACAGGATAGAGGCAAGAAGCCTATTCAGGACGAGCGCCCTTCAGGAGGCCAAGACACTGATTTCATCCTCATTGATGATGATGTGAGCTCGCCTAGCTCAAAGCTAAGGGAGATTGTTCAGGAGCAGAAGGCCAAGATAAATGCATTGACCGATAAGTTGCAGAGAGCTCAATGGGTCATAAATTATTTGGAGCAGCGAAACAAGCAATTGGAGGATCAGCATACAGTCATGGAATTGCAAAACATCCGTGAAAATCGCCAAGTTGCCCAAAGACGTAGGATGGAGTTCACTTTGCTTGAGCAAGAGATCAATGATGATCGGGAATCTTGGCTTGAGAGGATCAAAATTCATCTTGAGAAGCTATTGGCGAAGGAAAACAAGGACAAAGACATGCTCAGGCACATGAAAACTCAGTATTGGGCACGAACTCATGTTTACAAAGCAAGGATCAAGATCCTGAAGGCAAGACTAAGGAGGGCACTAAAACGACACAAAAGGGATGATAGGCTCTTAATCTTGGTCAAAGCTTCTTTGGCTGAGCATGATACCCAATAATAGACCTTCAGTCCAAATTTTAGCAAATTTGGAGAAAATTTTGTCAATTTTGAAAATTTTGGTCTAAAATAGGTTTTTCTGCCCAACGCGTAGCGCCACTTGGCGCGCGCTTATAATTGGGAGATCTCCAGGAGGAAAACTTTACATTTTTGGATTTGTCATCAAAAGTTATGTATGCTCATGGATTACCTAAGGATTTCATCAAGTTCTGGGTTGCCTAAAGGGTCAAAAACACCCTAAAATTGGCCTCTCTGCCACTTTTTGCACCCACAGGAAGCAGTCTTGGAAGATTGAAGTTTTGGAGGGGTAAATGACATCCAAATCTAGAAATTCCACTTGGGTTGGAAAGTAGACAGGTAGGGATTTACAACGAGCTATCATGTGCTCAATTTGGACTTCAGGAAGGGCCTCAAAATCAGCTCCAAAGTTGTGCTTCGCAAAGAGATTTTGGGCGCGACGCATAGAGGATTTTGGCCTATTTTTCACTCTTCAGCTCAGAATTTCGGCCAGTTTTGACCAGTTTCACTTGTCGATGTTACTCTTGATCTAACTTGATATAATTTCATGACCATGATGTAATTTTGGCACATTTTTACTTGTCTTAGTAGATTCATTCACCAAAAGGTTAAATGTGAGTGAATGAATCAGCTTCCTAGCATATAGAGGTAAGTTGTTTCATTGCCTATTTTTCAGTTCCTTGTTTAGATATGGTTGAAACAGCTCCTAGAATGATGAGCTCGACCCCTAGAGGCATGGGAATGGGTTAGGATGGTCCCTATCATGTATTTTCTGAGTCATTTTCAGGGTTGGACACTTGGGATTGCTTAGCACTTCATTGTCCATTCATTTTCTGCATTTTTGGCAAAGGAAAGACCAGGGTTTTGCAGCACTTGTTGGGATCCTTGTGGCTTTGTGTTTTGATGGTGTTTTTCTTCATGCAATTGTAAGTTCATTGATGTTTGTGTATGCCATTTCCCTCCTCTTTTCTTCTGGAATTAAACAAATTGAGTGACAAAGGTAGAATTCATGAGTTTGTTGTGCTCTGCCTTTTAGTTTTGTTTAATTCTCAATGTTTTCTTTAGTTTGAAGAGGATTCTTGATAGCCCCTTGCCCTCTTCAGCTCCTCAGCAGTGTTTTCTATCCATTCATTTAATCTAAAGCATCAAAACTACTGCCTACCTTGCCCAACTAGAACTCCGCAAAAATTTGGCCTCATCCCTGGACCCAAATTTTCCTTTCCCTTTTTCCAACAAAAAACCCCCCAAAATCAAATCAAATCCTTGCACTGCATACCTAGCCTAAGATTAGTTTTTAAATCATTCATCTCAAGCCCCATCGATTATATTTTGTTGAGGTTGACCCGGAGAGAGCCCTCTCCTGTCCTCGTAGGGCTAGCTACGAGGCTGAGCGTGGTTTGATGTTGACCTAGAAGCTTACCTTTTCAGCCTAAGGTAAATCTAGGCTCTAACACCATGAAGCTGTTCAAAGCGAATAAACTGATATCATTCTTCAAAAGGTGGTCCACATCAAAATTTAGGATTTATCCTTACTTGCTATTTAGTTTTCCTTAGCTG
The DNA here is from genome assembly GCA_000404065.3 of Pinus taeda. Classification (NCBI taxonomy): domain Eukaryota; kingdom Viridiplantae; phylum Streptophyta; class Pinopsida; order Pinales; family Pinaceae; genus Pinus; species Pinus taeda. The sequence continues at coordinate 115,424 of APFE031183274.1, forward strand.
AGGATGTCCTTCAGGCTAGTTCAGTTGTATCTTCAGATCTTCGATTTTCCTCTTCATAATTCGAATTCCAACTCTCAGCTTTGCATTCACCTTTATGATGTATCTTGTTTCTTTTATGGTAGGGACTATCCAAGTGAATTATTGAGCATTACAGCTAACCACTTCGAGTATTGAAATTGTTTTATCTTCCCACAGAGCCTGCATTTTATTAAAATAAGCTTCTTTGATTGCATGTTTCCTTGAAGTTTTTCTCAGTTTGGCAATTTCAAGATTTTCCAACTTCGGTTTCCTTTCCAACTCTTAAAAACTACATTCCTCTTGTTGAGAGATAACTGCCTTACCTCTGTCATTTTTATGCAGTTGTGATGATGTTTCTGATGAAACCACAGGTCCTTCATGAAATTTTGCTACCTCCCCTGTTTCACTTGCTTTTGGCAGTGCCTCTTGTATCTCTTTTGAATTCCTTGTCACAATTCTTCTTGGCTTAAAAACAAATTCAGAAGCCTGATCATCAAATTTGAGCTTTTTAGAGGTTTTGGCCTTTTTGGTTTTGCCTTTACTTTCTTCCATTAAGTCTTCTCGAACTAGAGGAGATTCTTCAATGTTAATAGCTTGAAGCAAATCACTCAAACTTCCTTTTGAAACTAGGCTTCCTTCAGTAACCACTGTCTTACCTTTTTCTCTAGCTAGCTGGCTCCTGGTTACTCTTCTTTGGACCGTTTCACCTGTGGATTACTCTTGTACATCCTCTTTGATTTGACCTTTCCTTTTTTGTGATTGTTGGGGTGTGTCTTGGATTACTAGTGGTCTCATGGGCTCCTTTACTTGTTTCCTAGCTTTCAATTTCACGAATCTCCTTGATCTTGTTTCTTCATGATGACTAACTGCTGGTGAAGAAATTTTTGTAGCGTGAGGGCTAAGACTAGTTTCATTCTTGAAGCCAAACATAAACAAGAAAATGGACCATTCCATATCTATCTTTTGGAGCTCATGAAAAATGATCAATTTGACTAAACCATGATGAAACAACAAGGTCTCACAGGCTTCCTTCTTCAGCTGAACCTTGTCACACATTTTCCCTAGGCTACGAAACAAATAGAAAGGCAAATCCAAAGATATCTTTTAGTGAAATGAAGCAGAAGCTTGAAGTGATAGGAATACACCTTATGATACCTCCCCTCACAGGTGAAGTATATTTGTATGCAAGTAAGTAAATTGGCATATGAATCCTTGATAAAGCTCCTGGGCACTGACTTGTTTAAGTCTGAATCAATGAACTCTGGCTTCAAGAATTCCTTGCAAGGATTCATATCAAACTTGAAGTTTTTGAACCACCTCTCCTGTCCCCTTGGAATTTCAATGACTGCAAATATGACCTCTGGAGAGATTGATAATTCAAGCACTCCAACCTTTCAATTCAATCCTATGAAATTGAGAGCAAATTCTTTGGTGACTTGCATGTGGCCTCCTTGAAGTTTTTCACAAAATCTCCAACAGCCAACCCATTTGAAAGCTTGTTCAACTTCATTGTTCTTCAGGAAAACTTCTAAGCCTTTAGGCTCATTCCTCAAACACTTTCCCGACCTATGATCCTTCTTTTCTATAGATACCTCCATGGAATTACTGCAAAACGAAGATTGAAGAGCTTGCACGATCTTAATCTCGATCACTGCCTCGCTTGAAGTAAACAAGGAAACTGCCTCAATTGAACTTTAGAGAATTATGATTAAATGCCTTTCAATTTGCTTCTCCTGCATGAACCCAAACATAATCATAACTGAAAACACTTGGATCCTTGTTTTGAAATTTGAAACTTAAGCATACCAAGACACCTAACGAACCTAATGATGAGTTGCATGTGATAGGCATGGTGTATGGACTGACAGTTGATGATGTAAGACTAACGGATTCTAATAGATTGGATAGATAGGTGAAATTTAACACAAATCAACACGAATCCCTAGTTTCGTAGCACAGCCAGTGCAAATTCTGGGTTTTGCGCTACGAAAACTCCTAGACTGAGTTTGCACTAGGAAAACTCCTAGACAGTTTCGTAGCACATGGAAACCTTGAGACAAGTTTTACACATGGAAATTTATGTGTGATGTGGGACCAGTGATAGGCAAGAACAGAGTGTTGACCCTATTTGACCATACCAACAGGACTCTTTTCTAAATTTTAGACTCTAAAACAACCAAGGAAAGACTAGACAAAACTAACATCAATCCTTTGGAATCAAACTAATGCTCAAAATTTTAATTTTTTTCCTGAAGTGATAACAGTGGGTATGCACAGAACCTGCCTTCTCAAGCTAGAAATCGAGCAAAAACCCCGTGTTTTCTCCTTAAAAGCAGCTTACTACCCCTCTTGTAGAACTGCCTGTAGGTGCTCCTGTAGAACCTGTAAGTGATCCTGTAGAACTCCGATAGCAGGAGGATGGATGAAAGCAGTGGAGAATGATGGTTTTGAGGCTATGGTAGTGACATAGAGCTTGTTGTAGCTAAGTGGCCGAGGATGAAATGGAAGAAAAGGTGGTGAAGGAGTTTCGAGGAGGAGTACTTATTTCTTCTTTGGGTATTTTCCAGTGATGGGGTGAGCTGGAAAAAATGTATGTTGCCATATTTGGATTGTTGGTCCCCACTACCTCGTCATCATGACTCTTTCCTGCAATCACTTCCCATCATTGCATCAGAGTTTTCATATCCTCCACTACCTGTCCTTTAGATTTTTATCTGAGTTGACTAGGCACACGTGTGGTGGCATCTTCGGATGAACGCAGTCAACTGTATGAGGGTGGCCTGTTAACTGGCCACCTTTTCTTATTCAACCCTAATCATCTCTTTCGCTTATGCATATTTTCCAATTACATAGATGCAATAGAGGAGAGGGTTAGTCACTTACTTACGAGTCGAATGTATGTGTTGTGAGGCATTTTGGTTCCTTTTGCTGTTGCATGCTTGTATTTCAGTTGATGCATGCTCTCTGCTTCCTGATGTGTGGCTAGTTTCCTTCGTGTAGGTATCCTCTGGCTAGATCTAGCTTCAATGTCCCCTTCAATCCCATGGTTGCACTTCTTTTGCTGATGTGGCTTGATTTTAATGGGATCAGGAGGAGCTCCTGTAGTTGCTTCTCCCTTTAAAATTTTTAGCTTATTTTTGAGTTGGGAGCTGTGAGGATGATGCCAGAGATGTTGATGAAGATGGAGAGGTACTTGGTAAGCTGCAGGTGAGATTTGAGGTGCTTCTCCCTTTTATTTTTGTTTTTTTTTTCTAAAAAACTGGTTTCTGTGTTTTTTTCGGCAGGAAGGGAAAAAATGATGATGATGAGGTGGTGCAGGTGTTGGATGGATGGCAAGGAGGGTGGAAAGATGTAGGAGGGTCCATATGCTCTTCATGAAACCTACTAGCCCCTCAAACTACTTTTTTGAACCATTTCTGGCTCTTTGTGATTTCTACAGGAGCCTCTTGTAGAACACACATGGCCTCCTATAGAACACACAGTTTCCTGAAAAAAAACACAGTGGGGTTGAAGAAAGGTCAAAAATGATGGAGAAGAGTGTGGGGGAGATGAAATAGGCTCTGTGGCATCTTCTCTTGCTCCCTGTGGTCCACCTGTAACCTGCAATGCACATTAAAAGTCAATTCTCTTTTCCTTCTTTTCTCTATTTTTTCTTCTCTTTTTTTTTTTTTTTGAAAGACAACTAGGGCACCTCAAGGAGGTTTTCACCCTAATTGCCTGCGCTGGGCACCTCCAAGGGAGGTTTTCATCTAGGGATCTTATTCTCTCTCTCCTCTTCTTTTTTTGTTTCTGTCATCATTAGGCCGCCTCAACAGAGGTTTTCAACCCAATTATGGGACTCAAGCGCCTCATGGAGGTTTTCACTTGAGTCCTTATTTTTTTTTCTCTTTTTTTTGTTTTTTTCTTCAGTGCTTGGGTGAAGTGGAGGCTAAGACCTACTCCACTACCATCACTGTCTTATTCATATTTTCAGTGAACTCTCGCTTGGAGAGGGGCTTCTTGTAAATTTTCAACCTATGTCCATTGACAAGAATGGAGATGGCTTCCTCATCAATGATTCCAATCAGAACTGAACCATTGTCATTGCATTTTTCCATAGTGTAAGGTCCCATCTATCTTGTACTCAATTTGCCTTTGAATTATTTAAACCTTGAGTCATAGTGCAGTGCCCAATCTCCCTCTTGGAATTGCTTCTCTTTGATATTTTTGTCATGCCATATCTTCCTCTAGAGCTAAATTACCTCTGTGTGGAGAAGGGCCTGCAATCTTTGTTCATCCAATCCATTGAGCTGGAGTAGTCTTTCCATCTGTGCATGGCTGAGGTCTAGGTCTAGCTGAGCTGCCATTCTTAGTGTATTATATTAAAATTATATTGACAATAATGCCTTCTTCCCATAGAACAGTTCATAGGGTGTGAACTCTGTGGTGGTCTTCCATGTTGTGTTGTACGCCCAGGTGGCCTCAACTACTCTATCAGCCCAATCTTTTCTATTGTTGCTCACTACCTTCGTCAGAAGTCCTTCCAAAGCTCTATTAGTGACTTCCACTTGTCGATTGGCTTGTGGATGGTAAGGGGTGGAAGTCCTATGCTTGATTTTATGACGTGTGAGGAGGTCTTCAATCAACTTGGAAATGAACTATCTGCCTTGGTTTGTAACCATTTCTCTTGGATACCCAAACTTATAGAATATGTTTTCTCTCAAAAACTCAGCTACTTTTTCCTCTGTTGTTGCTTTGATTGCTTTTTTTTCTGCCCATTTTGTCAGATAGTCGGTGCACACAATGATGTATTTCTTCTGTTTTGAAGGAGGGTTGGTAGGAAAAACAAAATCCATGCCCCACTTTTCAAATGGCTCAAAGGTCACTTGAGGTATGGGCATCTCATCCTTCAGAGTAGGTTTCCCCATCCTTTGACACTGATCACATTGGTTGGTATACCTCCTCACATCTTGATGAAAAGTGGGCCAATAGTAGCCTACTTGCAATATTTGTAAAGGCAGTCCTCTTTGCTGCAAAATGGCTTCCACAAGGCCCATCATGACAGGTCAAGATAATGTCAAAGACTTCCTCCTCCCTGACGCATCTTCTCAAGATCTGATTTGGGCCAAGTTTGAAAAGATTTTCCCCAATCCAGGTGAAAGGGGCACTTTTCCTCACGATCTTGCTCTTCTTCTTTGAGGACAGGTGTGGTGGAAACTGTGCTGAAACCAAGTAGTTTGCTATATTAGCAAACTGTTTGGTCAATTTAGTGTGTCCTAAATTGCAATATAAATTGTCAATACGGGAGTCGTAAACTGTTGAAGTGAAGTGCACTATATATGCAAGATAACCGTTTTCTTATGTCGTTTTTATTTTTTGATTTGTTTTTGGATTTATCTTCTTTTTGATTCCCTGATGTGAGATGGTAATTCTAATAATCAAGTATGGATAAAAGTATTCAAGGCAATGGTGGCCTTTAAAATAATTTCCAAACTTCAAAGTGTTGAAAAGGTTTTCAAACTTACAATGATGAAATCAAGATGTGCCTAGATTTTAATTAAACAAAATAGTGAACTAGTGACCATGTAACCTAGTATCCTTGCTATTGTATAAAAAGGAAAAGACTGAACTCAAAGCAATTCAAAAACTGTAAGCAAATTAAACTAAATCATATCACATCAACTCATTTTTTACCCCTCACCATTCGACTCGCTCTAGTTATAAGTAGTAATAATAAACAAATTGAGTAATCTGATATCTAAATTGCATAAAATAAAACTAAGATCAAACTACACATTCATCCTACACTCCCTCACCATTCGACTTGCTCTGGCTATAGGAGGTAACCGAAAATGATATGAGTAATCTAATCACTAACTTGCAAAAATAAATAAACTAGTATCAAACTATACATTCACACTCAATCCCTCACCATTCGACTCGCTCTCGCTATAGGAGGTAATTGAAAAATGATATGAATAGTCTAATATCTATCTTGCAGAAAAGTAAATGAACAAAGCAAAACTGAAAGAAATAAACAGTGCTGGAATTAGAACTAAGAAAACAAATCAGCAGAAGGACAAGATAATTCCATCATGTCATTAGTCATCAAAACGCTATATGCACTTGCCCGGGCTTTCTATTAGAACCTGAAATGAAAACACTGATCAATTGACAGTCAATTGAAAGCATAAAAGAAGCTATGGACAGCAAACAACATAAATACCATGAGCAATGTAATATATACAACAAACATCTATGGCATCAAGAGTGTAAATGAAGAAAACATGAAGCTATACAGTAACTATAGGACCTTGGTGTACAGGGGCCCTCTGCAACCTCGGCCAATCAGAAATCAATCACGGATTTGAACTCAAAAGCAGTGTCTTCTCATATATTGCAATACAGTCATAAAATAAAGACTAAGTCACGGCGCGATGGCTCATAAAAACAGTCAATATTACATCTATAAGCTAGCCTATACGCATACGAAGATGCTTTATTTATAGCAGGAAATACATAACTAATTCCTAAGGTCTCCGCCGGTAGGCAGACACGTAAAAGACCATATTTGAAAATCTAGCAGCATGGTAGCCGTGGGAAATAAATCCAAGGAGGGTGGTTTGTTGGATTCGGTTCACGGACAGTCCCCAGGTGTTAGCACACCTCCTGAGATTTAGGATCTTGCCACGCAATCCTCCTCGTGATGAAAAACAGAGTCTTGCTACCACAAAACTCCTAGTGTTGACCACTGTTTGACTGGCTTTTACCGTGGGCTTCTGTGAGTGATTCGGCTGAACCAAGGGGACACGTTCCATGTCCACATCATTTGTAGCTTTCCCATGTGGCCGGATTCTTCAGTAGACACCTGTAGCATAGACTTTAACAAAAAGGCCGCGGAAACTAATTCTGGCTATGGAAAGTGACAAGATTCCGCAGCTGACTAAGCGAAAATCTAAATCAAACAACAATCACAAGACATATTTAGGAAACCATTTATATGCTCTTTTTAAACTAATATGCAATGATTTTATAGCTTGGAGGTTCATGTAACTAGAGAAAAAGGCTAAAAAGGTATGTAGGGAAGATTTAAGTTTGGGACTCAACATACCCCCACTATGAAGGTGTTGCATGTCCTCATGCAACCAAAATTTTAGTCATCTCCCTTTAGTCTATGTATTCTGAAGCCTCTGCTAGTATATCCAGTCCTCTCCTCTTCTTTCTTGGTGCTACCACCATCCTAGGTTTCCTTATCAAACATCTGAACTTGAGATTGATTAATTCCCTGCTCAACTTTCTGCACTTCTTCTTTAGTTTCTTGTTCTTTTTCTGCCACAGACCCATATGTAACATAGTATTATCATGAATAATTTTGTCCACTTTTCTTTGCTCCTTTAATGCCTCTTTTTCTTGTTTAATGTGCTTGTTTAAAACCTCTAATTCAAACACTTCTTGTTTCAAAGATTGAACTTGTGCATCTTGTGTTATGTGAGGAAGAATGGATGGTGTGCTCGGGTCTGCAGTTGTCTTCTCTAAAGATTCGAGGTAATCATATACCTCTTGCTGTTTTGGATCGATTTCAGTTGGTTTCCTTGGGCTAGCATCAAAGTCTTGTTGAGGAGGAGGACTGTCTTCTAGTTCTGGCTAAGAAGGGCTTACATCAACATCTGAAGGGCTAGCTTCAATATTTGGCAGAAGATGAGGTGGACTATGGCCAGCTCGAGGTTTCTCAGGTGTTTCCCCACCCAAGTCAATGAAGTGGGGTCCTTTTACTTGTGTTTTCCTCCACTTTCCTTTGAGTATGTTGCTTCTTCTTAAGTAATGTGGGCTAGTACTTTCTTCTTCCATAATTTGTTTTCCTTTTTCTTCCTTATTAGCTGTGGCATCTTGCTTTCGAAGATGCACTAGTCTCTCAGATAACACTTGATAGTCTTCCTCTACAGATGGTTCTGGTGATTGGTAAACATCTTCTAAGTTCCTTTTTCCCTTCAATTTTCTCTGCTTTCTGTCCTTAGTTCTTTCCTCCTTCTCTTTTTGACCAATTTCTTTAGTTTTACCAATAGGAGAGTCTTGGATTATGGCACTTTTTCCTTTTCTCCTACTCCTTCTCGGTGCCTTTGGTGTACTACTTCCAGGTGCCTCAGATTGCTCTTGAAAATAGTTTCTCTCTAGAAACTGTTCCCAAGTATCTTTGTTTTTCTTCAATTGATCTTCAACTAGAATCCTCACGAGTCCATGATGATATAAATGAGGTTCTATGCCCCTTATGTTCTTTTGGACTGTGGTGCTCATCTTTTTCAAGCTCAACAATAAGAAATAGGGCAGATTAAGAGTTTTTTTCTCTAAAAAGTTCATCAATATCCTAGTATGATACATGTACATCGTCCCAAATCGGCCTTCATAAGTAATAAAGTTTTGAATGATTAATAGTAAACTGGCCCATTCTTCTTTTAATGCATGAACATGAATCCCTCTTGTGAATACAGTAACGTCGATACCTGGATTACGCAATATAATTCTCCATGCCTGCTCTTCCAAACTTTTGTTTTTAAACCAACGCTCACCTTCCTGGGGAAAATCTATAGTAGCTGCAATTGAGGCTTCAGTGACCATGAACTTCAGGTCTCCAATCTCCACCACTTGGTCATTGAAATACCTTGCAAAGGCTTTCGTTACTTCCTTATTATGGCCCTTAAATTTCTGAATGAAATGGAGCCATTTAGCTTTCTTCAGCAATTCTTTTGCCTAAGGGTACCCTTCTAAAAATTTAAGCCCTTCTGGCTCTGCCCTCAGTAATCGTCCCATCTTTTCCTCTGTTTAAAATTAAATCTAGAATTCAACTGCGTATGAGGGTTTTATTAGAGGTAAGACAACTATGTTGCAAGGTTTGTGGAAGAACAATGGCCGAAAATGGAAGATGGATACGGGTAACGGGGGTGTTCAGGAACTGTAAGCGGAAACAGAGGATGAGCAGCCGAGATGAGTTCACAAAATGAAATGGAAACGTATGCTAATGAGGCGTAGCTTTAACACAATGGTAGGGTAGTGAAGTGGAGTCAGAATTTTTGAACTGAACGGCTGCATGAGAGACGTTACACGTTGATAAAATGGCTGCACAAAGTACGGTGGAGAGGAGCCGTATTTACATAGGTCACATCTCATGAGTACAAGTGGAGTGTGGAAGTGTAGTCATCTATAAGTTAAACCCGAAAAATAATCATGAGACCATTTAGGGAGTAAATGTATGGTTCATGGAGTAAGGTCGTGGAATGGTAATGGAGCTATCGTAGTAATCATTGCACATAGTGAGCTTTAAGGTTCAATAACTATGCAAAATTGTGCCTTTAATTGCTATTTGAAAGAAATTTTTGCCCATACCTTGGAATCCTTGTCTTTTGTTGTCCATTAGCCCTTAATAAATTGCTCCCTATTGATGTCTGTAGATGCTCCATGTACATGTCTTCATAGCATATGCTTAGTCATACCTGCATTTTCATGTTTATTGCACTAACATCTTGACTGTAAATTTGAAAAACAGAGTGGTGGCTGCGGAAACTGCTTCTGGCTACAGAAACTGATTCCAGCTGCAGAAACTTGGCACAACAACCACTTAGTTGAATGGAGATAGTTAGACAATAACTATCTGAACGGAAATGATCATTGAAAAAAAAAATTATTGATGAAATGAAATGGATGAGATGGAGTGAAATGAAGTGAGTGGAGTGAAAATGGAAATGAGAAGTGAGTGGAGTAAAAATGGAAATGAAATGGAGTGGGATGGAAATGAAGTGAAGTGGAAATGGGAAAGAAAGAAATATTTTTTTTTTTTTGGAAAATATAGTGTCAGGTGTCCTTGATTTTCACTTTACATTTTCTATATAGGACTGCCAATCAGAGATTGGTTTTCAAAGATTATATATATATATATATATATTAACAAAAAAGATCAAAGGCTAGGTTGTTGGGGAAGAAGGATTCTTCTTCACCAACCTTATTACAGAATTTTCTTGAAACATTTTGACAAATTCCTCTTTTTAGAGTGGCTTATGATAAATCTTTAATCTGTGGCCATTCATAATAAGAGGAGTTTGAAATTCATCAATGGTCTTGATTCTTACTGCTCCATTGTTAAATACTTTGTCAATCTCATATGGGCCAAGCCAATGAGTTTGAAATTTCTTTTGAAGTCTTTAAACTTGAATCAAATAGTAATGCCCAATCTCCCTCTTGAAACTTTTTCTCTTTGATATACCTGTCATGCCACTTAGCTCTTTGATGTTGAACTAGATCAGTTCTTAGGATTGCTTCTTGTCTAATTCCATTATGTGTTTTTGGGCTTCTGATAGGTCCATCCCCAACTGAACTGCCATCTTGAAAGTTTTGACTTGAAACTCAATGGGGAGCAGGACTTCTTTCCCATAAACAAGTTCATAAGG
>APFE031183274.1:138222-158711 GCA_000404065.3 Pinus taeda
CCAACTAATCCTACTTTTGCAGAAAGAGAGATGAAAAACCATGAAATGAATGCCATTACCTACTCAGGAAGTAAAAAACATCTACTCAAGCTATTTCTAGAAGTAAATGAGCAAAAAACATCATTTTGGATTTTTATGTATTTTTATGTGAAATTGTCATGCATGTAATTTATTTGATTGTGAATGTGGCAGCGATTTGGTGGTGATGGAGGGTGGTTTTGGGACTTGAGAAGATGTAGGATGGTGTGGATGGGTCCTAGGATGTCTCAGAAGGCCTTCTGGAGGCTTTTCCCTCAATCAGAAATCAAAAAGAAGCCTACAAGAAAATCTACAGGAGGCTACAGGGGATCTGCAGGAGGTCTAGAGGAGGTCTACAGGAGGATGCCGAGATCAGTTTTGGAGGGTTTGAAGGTAGGAAAGTGGGTGGAAAGGGTAGCTGAAGGCTAGGAGGATGTGTTAAGGTGTTCAGGGTCCATCAAGATTGATTAGGAGAGAGAAATATGGTTGGATTTGTTCAAGGAAGGAGAGGAAAGTCTATGGAAAAGTGCAGAAAAGTAAGGCATATTTGAAATGAGCTTTGGGTGACCTGTAGGGCATAGATCAGGGAGAGAATGTGATGGCTGGTAGGTTGACATGATGTGAGAAGAGATTTGCTACAAAAATACTTGAAAATCAAACAAGGAGATCAAGCAAGCAAGGAAACTAAGTACCGAAAAAAACGGAGTTTTGCATTAAGCTAATCTAGATTATGAGCTATGGAAATAAATGCTAAAGAAATGCTATAACGAGAGAAATCATTGAAGGAAACTTATTAAAAGATAGAAATGAGCATGGTGAAATAGATCTAAAGCAAAGCATTAACCTTCTAACGAACTGCAACACTAGAAATCCTATGGAGAAGGCAAATCTATGTTTTTGTGGCAGCAAGAGGGTCTTGGCCTCAATTCATGGTCCCAAAGGGAGGAAAGGAGGCCAAGGCTCTGTTGATGACCTTTTTATATCTTCTTTCTATTACTGTTCAACCTGCTATGCAAAAATCAAATGGAAACAACCTTCTAAATCACCAAAAGCAACCTATTCTTAACCAAGAAAGAAATTCATCTAACAACAACTAATTCATAAACTGAAACAAAGCATATAAATACAAACAAGAGGAGCTTGGTTGCTTGGATTGGGCCCTAACCCAAGAGCTTCAACCCACTAAGGTAACTTAGTGCTAGATCAAAAAGGATATCATCTTTATTATCAAAATAATAATAGAATTACATGAAACTCTCAACAAAAGTAAGCTCAAAGTTGAGCAGAGCAAAGTTCCAACAAAAATTTGAAAATTTGACTAACTTCCTAATGAGGCCCTAGGCCTCTCTACTTATAAAACTGAAGCTCCCAACAACTTCCTTAAAATCAAGGAGGCTTGTCTCCCAAAATTTGAGATAAACAGAAGTTATCCTCCACTTGCTCGGCTACCTCCTAGTGTATTGATGTGGTTGTTTGTGCTCTGAGCTGCATGATGGAGAATTCGAAGTGGTGAGTCATAAATGAGGGGGATACCCTCCTATAAATCCTCTCCCTGATCTACTTCAAATTATTGTTGTCAATTGTCCATTAAATCTTCACCTTTATCTCCAAAATTGAACAAAAATCTGCATTAAACACATATTAGACTCCATGGCATAATGACCAACCCAACTCACTCCATAAGCATAAATATAATAAAAAAACATGCAATAAGCTAAGAGAATGGTTGATTAAACTATGTTAGGAGGCAAAATGAACCCATATAATTACCCATTTATGGGGCTCATCAATTTCTATAATATGAAAACCATAAATATCAAAAGAATAGGAATTCTAGATTTCATTAACAAACCTAAGTAGACTAGGGTTTCATAATATTGACATGACCTTAGCAACAAGAGGTTAGGGTTTTGGATTGAACCCTAAAGGTTAGGGTTACACAATAATTATTAAAAAATGTCATGAGGGTAGATTCAATCTAATGACTATCACCCTAACAAGAATATTTAAGATTCAAAACCCTATACATAATGATGTTAGTAATGTAATGCAAATTTCAAAAGAGAATGAACATACCTTTTACATGAAGAGAAATTTATAACAAAAATTATATTCTAAGACATACCTTGAGTTGTTACTTACCAAACCTTGTAGGACATCAATTCTTTGAAGGATTCCTTTACAACATAAATTCCTTCATGCTTCAAGTTTATTCTTTAAAGTCACCTCCATAACCTTTGTGTATTCTACAATCTTTTCCTAACAAGGAAAGTACAAAGAAAAAGTTATTAGTATATAAGATAAACAAATCTTGATATGAGAGAAAAGGCAAACATAAAAGAGGAGACAAAGAACACAATACTTATCTTTGGTAAAATGGTGAGGGCTCCCTCTTAATTCAATCTCTAGGGATACCTATAACTTATCAAAATAACTCAAAAATATTCTAACAAGACATGTTAGAACTACAAATTCTAGAAATCAAAACATAAAGGAAAATAATACAAGAATAAGAAGGATATGTAGGATGGGACTTAGTAGTATAATTCCTTGACTTCTAATTCCTCAATTTTGTTCTTCTTTGATGGAGCTTCTTTTGCAACATTTCCATGCTCTCTTTCCCTCTTCTTATTCCTTGGATATATCAAGATAATGACTTCTATAATGACCCATCTGATGGAAATTGTAGCATTCAATCTTATATAGGTCAACCTTCTTCTTCGGTCCCTTGAACTTTTTGAAGGTTCCATTCTTCTTGTGATGAGCAGAATATGCATTAGAGATGTTTTATTTTTCAACCTACTTCTTGTTGTTTACTAATGATAATCGAACTTATTCTTGATTGCATGCATTCCACATTTTCTCAAATGTTGGTGTATCCTTCCGACTCTTAAGTCTTGATGCAAAGGCACTCCAAGAGTTTGGTAGTTCTAGAAGAGTAGTAAATACGAGGTCCTTTTCTGGGACAAATCCATCTATTTCCTGGAGTTCATATCTAATTCTAGATATCCTTATAAAGTAGGATGATATAGTGTCATATTTTTTCATCTTAATAGTCCTTAATTGATTCTTGAGACTTGCTATTTGACCAATGTTCTTTATGGTGAAAAATTTGGAGAGAGCCTAATACATTTCTTGAGTGGAATTTATGTTGGATATGTATGGAATTAGGTTAATCTTAACTCCATCCACTATAAGGTTCATAGCCAAGATTTTGATTTCTATAAACTTTTATTTCTATACTTCACTTGATTCATCTATAGGCTTCTTGATTTTTCCTTGAATGAGATCCAAAAACTTTGTTCTTTTCGAGAATGAGGTCCATTCTCTTTTTCTAGGCCCTATAGTTAGAGGCTCCTTCTAGTTTGTTTTCTTCCTTAATTTTGTCATAGTTCCTTTAGATAGTAGGCTTGTTTCTTTATATAAACCCCTTTGATGACCTTTCCTTGATCTTCTTTTTCTTCAATAGATCTTCAACCTGCCTTTTTCTTCCTTTTTCACCTTCCCTCAGATACCATGTTAGAAAATGGGAAAGGTAGAAAGATTTTCTCTTGTTGATAATTACTTGTGATTTATTTGAGTTCTTATTATCTTTCTTATGTTATTATTTTATCTTAGTTCATCAAGAAATTATCAACCCAAATACACAAATACCAAGTGCACCAAATGTAGGCACTCATCCAAGGCTAAAACCCCATATGTATGGGAAAACCCAATCAAGAACTCTTCCTTTAGTAATTCAAATAGGGATAGACCAAGACCTACAAACCTTCATCCTCCACCAAGTCAACCTTCCAATGAGATACAAAAACCTTCAATATTCTCTTCTTGTACAACATATACAACCTAACATCAACCCATAAATTTCGGCCTCCCCAGAAATTGCAGAATTTCGGCCCCCAAAAACAATCCAAAACTTCACATGTGTGATATAAGAGAGAGAAAAACTATACTTCTCTTGCTTGATAAGGTCCTCCTTCTTCTTTGCTAGTTTTGGCATGAAAATAACAGCAGGGTTGAGACCCTAGGTTCAGGCACAAGGGGCCAACAAGGTTCTATTGTAGTGTAGCACAAAGCCAACATTTCCACCTTACCCAGGGAGGGGAAGGAGTCTCACCCGAGGGCTGTTGTGATTGAAGTTAGATGAGGGTGGGAATTATATACCACTGGAATCATATCAAATTGAAGTGAACAAAGAAATATAGCTTAACATGCAAAACTAACTTGATCGCAACGATATACTCATGATATATCAAGAGACTACATAAATAGATGCTTTATAAAAAAATTAAATAGTCAACATATTACACGAGGACATAAGATGATTCAAGAAAAGTCTCCTTCATTAACATAACAAAATTCAATACATAAGGCTCGAGGCTTGATCATCAACAGTAAACATCACACAACCATCATATAAACTTATACAACCATGATCATGGAGTCTTTCACATCACTCTGCAACCCAGGAAGAATGGAAATACTACAGAGTTTCTAAAAATGACTAGTACCAACCCCTCTTTTTCTCTCTCTTCTACTTTTTATCTCCTCCCATCCTCCAGGACTGCCAGTTCATCTTCCCTCATGCTCAACTGCCTTCATCCTCGGCTTCCTTTTCTCTTTCCTCACTCGTTTTTTCCTAATTCTTCCCGCCACTCTTCCATGACTGCCAATCTTCATTCAGTTTCCAGTCTTCCCTCATCTATCAAATGGTCACCTCTGCCACTTGTTATCAGCTTCTTTCTCCTCAAAATTTCAAAACAAAGGCCCCAACAGGCCCCAACCATTGTCCATTGACTCATCCCCAAGTCAATATTCCTTTGGTGTTGTCAGTGTTGTTGAAATTTCTGTTGGTGCCTTTGCTATTATTGTTGCTAGTGCTTCCCCTGGTGGTGCTACTGTCGCTTCTTCTTGACCTTATTCTCCAAACAATGGCCCCAACTCCAGCACAACTGAAATCATCCCCTGGTGGAATTCAGTATAGTTTTCGAGTGATGCTTTCTAGGGTTTTGTGACTGCCACTGCTTGCTTTAGGAACTCGGTCGTCACGCTAGATATTGGTTGAGATGGTTTAGTCATCAATAGGGAAGCCCAATGTTCTTCCATGTCCTCACTGAGTTATTACAAAGTGTTCACATGAGTTTGTACTGAGGTTCAAAGATAGAAAATATTTTCTTTGGTATTGGATGACTCATCCTCGATTTGTTGGACGCGAACTTCCAGAGAGGTGACCTATGCCTGGAACTATTTCTGTTGTTCCTTGTCCTTATAATTCTTGATGTTTGTGAGTCGCTGATTAATTCATTGGTGGAGTGGGTAGATAAGTTGATTCTTCTTTCCTAGGATGTCAGACCAGTCATGAACCTGTTGTAGTAAGGTGTACCAATCATTTAGAGCCTCGAGGATGGAGGCTTTAAGAGTAGTTGTAGCAGTGATTTTCTGCTCAATCTCATCCACATACACCATGGAAGGGTCTGGCTGTGAATTCTTCGCAACATTGAGGTTCTGCCTAAGTTCTCAGTTCGAGGAGATTAACTCATTGCACGCAGTCTAGATGTGGTCGCAACATTCGACTAGGGTGCAAGCAGAGAAATATTCCAGAGCCTTAGTTACTACATTAGAAATGGAAGGCCAGATCACCTGGAATCTCAAAGTGATTTGATCAACCTGTTCTTGCAATTGTTGATTGTCATGATAGAGTTGGTCCTGCTCGGCTGTGAGGGAAGCAATTTGCTGCTATTTCTTCTCATAGTGGGAAGCAAGGTCATTGTGAATCTATGCATCCCTCTGCGCGACTTGTTGTATAAAGCTAAAAAACTAAGTTGATGACTAGCTCTAGAGACCATTCTACTTCATGTTGGATGGATTAGGGATTCGACTCTGTAGGGGCTACCCACTAGCTACGAACTTTTCTGAATGTCTGTGGGGCAATGTGGTTTGCTGCGATGGCTCTGCAAATTGAGGCATTGATGGTATGGAAACAATATTTGGTGCAGCGATGGGATTTAAATGAAATGGGAGCACAAAGGGCTCGACATCGGTAGCAAGTGATTGTGAAATGATAGGCCTCATGTTCAACATTAGGCCTGACTCTAGTAACAATGATAGCATGGAGGTGGTGACATTCTCTCTGCTATGGACTATTGTGGTGGATTCAATAATTGAATCAAACTCCATGTCTTCTGTGCCTAACCATGTCCCAAAGGGAATTAGATCTGACAGGTTGTAGAGGTCGATGTGGTGTGGGAGGATGGGTTGCGCGAGTTTGATGAAACTATGGAGGTGGAAGGTGGGAGTTATTCTATAATGGGTGAGGCCGCAACATATTAGGGTCCCTCAATGGTGATGTTGATGATTTGTACTATAGGATTTGATTTTTGCTTCTTGGCTATAGTTGGAGGCTTGGTTCCTTTTGTTTTATGGGGCTTGGGGATGGTTGGCTTAGGCTGTGAATGAGGCCCTACAGATGGTATGGAAACAACAAGGGAGATGGTAACCAGAGGGTCCTATTACATAAATATTTTTAATTCAGTTGATGAAATGGAGATATTTTTAATGGTTTCCTTAAGCGAACTCATATGCTTCTTCATTTATGTGAGGATTGGATGCAACTCGTGTTCTGTGATCCACTTCTTAGTGTCCACAACTATTTCCCTTGGTAACGGCAGTGGTACCATCCCATCGAAGAAGTACAATTACTTCCCTTCTCTAATTTCCCCTGTGCCCCCTAACAGGGACCTAACCTTTGCATGAAAAGCTTCATCTGATAACACAAATTTCTGGGTCTGCATCTAAAAGTGCATGGGTGAATGCATAACGACCATACGAAGGTATTCCCGTGAGTAGCTCCAAACTAGATTGTTGTTGAATATTCATCCAGTAGTGACCTGGGGATACTTTCGATGGCTCTGATTACCTCGAGCGTATTGACATACCAACCTCCAAACGAAGCCTCATTGATTTCTTTGCTACTTGGTTCCCCTGAAGTCCTCCATGGCACATATCAGAGAGCCAAGGGTTAGTCTTCTGAGACTGGTGCTAAGTGTCTGCCCTCTGGCGGGAACCAATTCCACATTGCTAAAGCAACTAACAAATATCCATATATGAAGTTGGTGCTCCACTTGTAAACATCTTCACAGGCTTCAAACAACTCGTTAAGGAGAAGAGTACACCAGTTTAGTTGGGCGCCCTCTGTATAATGTTCTGCGATTGATATCATGTCCAAGGTGCACTCGTTCTTTGAGAAATGGCGCATCAACTTCCCTACAAAGATATAGCAAGCGAACTTTATTTCCTCCTTGCTGATCAGGTTGATGCACACTCCCTTTCCCCCTCCCTTGGTGTTCTACTTGGAATAGTAGTCGACATGCCCCTCTTTATTAGTTCTTTTCAAATTTTTATGAAACATTGTCAAAACCACATATCCTATTGTTGATAAACTTGTAAGTCTCTCAATGTTGACCGCGTGAATTGGATATTCCCTGTCCAGCCAGAGCGACCGCCATGCATCCTTCTGACCAATAATTTAGTTCATTTTATTGTTGCAAGAGTTGTGCCAAACACAAGAAAACTTCTCAAATGTAAAAGAGTCAATCGTTGGATTCCACTGTAGTAATTCTTGACCTTGATTGTTGATGTCCATCCTCCTTTGTGACTGATTATGTATATACTTCATGCTTCAGGGTCGGGAATTGAAAGGAATCTGACAAATCATTTTGAACGAGCATGGCTTTATCATATTTGTCATAGATCGGGTTTGTAACTAAAATTCTTACTTCTATCTCAACTTAGGAACCAAAATAATTTCCTTTGTCTTATTGGAACATCATAGATAGATTGAAATCACTGGTGGTCGATAGAAAATCCTTTAATGACAACATTGAGAACTAGACTGCAACTAGAGTGACTCTATCACCTTAGTTTCAGACTTTTAGAAATTTGGCATTTCCATGCAAAATATGTAGACCACCTCGACACGACGTTTCTTATGAGACTCACTAACTAATTCCTATGAAAACTTTCCCTATGCAGACTCAAATGTGTTAATCTGCCATCGACTAAGCTGGACTTCACTTGGCTGATGTACTTTTGAAAAAGGAAAGGTGGAATTGATGGGTAATTATTCTTATCATAATGGAAGACGTTTAGGAATTAATTTTTGCTATAATGGGAAATATTTTATAGAAACCAGGCCTAACGCTAGTGTTATTGCCTAATTATTATGAAAAGGACTCCTAGCACATGTGACTTACCCCCCACCATAAACAATTGTTGTGTGGTGAAATTGAAGATGCGACTAAAACTGATGTCCCAAAACCTTATTGGAAATATTTTAAATATTGACTTATCAGTGCAAGTTAAAGACGAAGAAAGAAAAGAAAGGAAATGATTGAAGCAGTAAATGATGACGCGACTAACTGACTCCTAATGACTTCTCCTAATCCTACCTATGATCCCCTTTTGTAGACCCAATCAATTGTGAGTATCAATATTTGATGTGTGGAAGGGTTTCATGCATGCGCCATTCACACACCCTGGTAAGAGTACTCCATCTAGTTGTGCAAGCTTGACAACTCCAAATTCCATGATTTCCGCAAGAATGAATGAGCCTAACCAATGCATTTGTAGCTTGCCTAGAAACTTTAGGAACTTACTATCATATAATAGAACATGCCCCCCGATTATAAATTCCTTCTTCTTGATGTGCCTGTCATGCCACACTTTCTGACTTCTATGCTCGACCGTTTGGTGAAAGTATGCTAGGAACCATGCTTCATCAAGCTCCAGTAGTTCATCTAATAGCTTCTAGAGTGATGCCTCCTCTGTTATTTAGTGGCTTGGGTGATAAAGATGCTTGGAATTGCGAATTCAACTGACACCACAACTTCTCGTCCATACACAAGTTGGTAGGGTGTTTGTTTGTGTAGTCGCTTCGCCGTTGTGCGGTATGCCCATAGTGTTGCTGGCACCCTCTCATCCCAATCATCTATATTGGCTGAGCATACCTTGGTTAACCCCTTTTCCAATATTTTTTTTTTAATGCTTCTACTCTTCCATTGGCCTGCAAGTGGTATGGATTACTCTTGTGATGTTATATCATGAATTTTTGTAGCAGTGAAGCAATTGTTTCATTGATGAAGTGAGTTCCTTGGTCACTGGTTAGTCTCCTGGGGCATTTGAATCATGAGATGATATTCTCAAATATGAACCTTGCAGCTATATCTGTTGTGCAGTCCTTCACCGGTGCTGCTTCGGCCCATATGGTAAGATATTCTGTTGGTGTGATTATGTACCTGGCATGAGAGTGACACATTGAAAGATTGATCAGCCCTATGAAATCTATTGCCCACTTTTCAAATATTTGTAAGGAATGTACCACATGTAATGTGAGTTCATCGTAATGTGATGGATTCCCAACCCTTTGGCACACATCACATTCCTTAGTATATTTGTTGGCATCCTTATAGACCATTGGCCACCATAACCATGCCTACAACACCTTCCGTGCAATAAATTTCCCTCCAACATGGCCACTCGAAACTCCTGAATGGTATTCCCATAACACATCATGTCATTTGTGGTGAAGGACACGTTGTTGCAACACCTCATCCAAACCTAATTTGTATAGGTGCTTTGCATTTAACTGATAATCAGTTCCTCACATGACCATGTGTCGTCTTTGCACAGTTGTGTATTCATCCAAACATTTTCCTGTAGCTAGGTAGTCTGTGATTTCTTCTAGGTAATCTAGTATTTATTCTACTCTAAACAAATCAACATCAGGCAACTGATCATCTAGAGAGCCTCTGCTTTCCCCTGACTCCAACCTTGAGAGGTGATCAGGTCCCATGTTTAATGGACTTGTCTTTAGAATTACTTCGAAAGTAAATTCCTGAAAGAGTAGAAACCACTTGCAATTTCTCCCCTCAAGCACATGCTTGTTTACCAAATATTTCAACGCTAAGTGGTCAATAAAAAACTTAAATGGACCCCCAAGCAAGTAGTGTCTAAATTTTTTAAGAGAGTAGACCATATCTAGTGCCTCCCTCTCGGTCATGGTGTAATTCCTTTCTAGGGTAGATAACTTCCTGTTGGTAAAGTAGATCAGGTGGTTAAGGCTCCCTTCTCCCGGCTGAGCCAACACTACCGCTATAGAAATACTGGATGCATCAATATGGACATGGAATTTCTTATTCCAGTTGCGATAGACTAGAATCGGTGCACTTACTAGCTTTTCGTTTAGTATGTTTAATGCAACTTGACACTCCTCTGACCATGTAAATGTTTCTTCCTTCCTTAGTAGCTTCCCCATTGGTTTAGCGATGGAAGTGTAGTTGCAGATGAATCTTCAGTAGTACCCAGTGTGCCCCAACATTGATCTCAGCTGCTTAACAGTGGAAGGTAGGTCCATGTTTATTATCTCTACAACCTTGCCAGGATCTATGCATACTTCGTCCTTGCACACAGTGTGGCCCAAAAGTGTTCCAAATGGGACCACAAAGATGCATTTTTTTAAGTTCAAGGATATATATAATTGTCTACAATGATAAACATTATCCCGAGTAGACTTGAATGTTTCTTCAGTAGGCTGTATAGTGTCTAGTAATCCATGTAGGCCTCTAAGAACCTGTGGATGTAGTCCCTAAAGGCTGCAATCATAGTTCTAGAAAATACAATGGGCACATTCTTAAGGCTGAATGGCATCACATGGTAGGTGTACAATCCCCATTCTGTAGTGAAATTCTTCAACAATTCTGACCTGGTGGTAGCCCGAGAACCCATATGTGAAGGAATATGCTTCTTTCCTTGCTACATTATGTAGGACCTCATCAATAAATGGTGTTGGAAAGGGGTCATGCACACAAGAATTTTTAAGGAAGCGATAGTCCAAGTAGATCCTTATATTCTTAACATCAAATTTTTTTCTTCTATATCACTATTGGCTTGACCCATTCTACCTCATCCACCAGAAAAATATGTCCCACCTCTAGCATCTTGTCTATCTCTTTCTTTACCTTCTCTTTGACTCTTAGGTTCAACCTGTAGGGTATGTGCTTCACTGGATTTTCATCAATTTTCAAGATGATTTTCATTTCTCCCATGTCTCGCTTAATCCCTTTTAGTTCCACAACTGATGAGGGAAACATATCCTTGTGTTCTCTTAGGAGATCAAAACTTTCTTTGGTCATTTTTTCATCCCAATAGTCTCCAATCGATGAGATCTTAGGTTTTTCATTTGTTCCAATGTTCTACTTTCACAACTCCACTAGGAGTAAGTGTGGAGCATCAGTTATAGGTCCCTCCTGGATCCCTCTCTCCCCTTCAGTCTCATGGAATGTCATGTTGTAACCCATCCAGGTCATCCTCATATGGTTCTTTGTCCACCTTCCCATAGGCCATTTCTTTCAGGTACCCTGACTCGTAGAAATACTACAAGGTTCTATGGTCTATGCATCCATCCCATAACTGACTTGATGTGAGTAAAATTTTCTTGATAGTGTGCAATGCCTCGGTCAACCTCTTGTCATCATCCCTGAAAGAGAAACTACTAACAATTTGTGTAGCCAGATTATCCAAATCTCCCATTTTCCTCTTTATCTCTTCTTGTACATACTAGGCTTTAGGAAATGTAGCCAATGTATATATGAATCAATGCACCCATAATTATTTTGGAATCCCCTCTTAGTTCCATCTGTCCTTATAACTTTCCAAGTGTTGTCGCGGATCAGAATCCCCTCTGTACTTTGTAAAATCCTGCAAGCATTGCCCCGCCTGTATGAATCTTTCTTTCATTTCCCTCTTGATTTTTTCCCAATCCCGGGGTAGTCATGGTGGACCCCCAACCATCGTGTTGGGTTCGCTTGCAATGCAATTTTTAATAATGGTATTTTATGTTCTTCCCACATAGCTACATCAACTTTTTTAGGAATGAATCTATTAAGTCTATACCATTAAATATGGGAAAGTCTCTTACCTCCATTCCTATCTAGTTAATCTAGTATATTGTAGCGCAACATCTAGTGTTGACCTCATATCTGCCTTTCTTCCAATCGTCCCATGTGGCTTTTGTTCCAACCTTAGAGCTCTCAATGCTCCTCTAGCTAATTGATCCTTCAGTTGTTGGGTTTATGTGATCCTCTTTCTTACCCTTCATTAGCCTGTAGAGTTGAGATAATGTCCTTGGCTCTTCTCTGTCATGTACTGCTTCTGTGAATTTGGGCCCCTGATATAGGTCTAGCGGTTGAATTACTCTTACTCCTTGTACCTCGAATATCATTAGTTATTTCTTCAGATCTATGACAATGTAATTTTCATAGACCCAATCTTTCCCTAACAGCGTCGGATAAGGATCCTTGTCTCCCATAATATCAATTACTTCGAAATCTGCATGTGTCTTTACTCCTGATACATCTACTTCCACATCCTCCAGTCTCCCAATTGGAACTATACAGTATTGGTTCTCCATCCGCAACTGGATGGTGAGAATGTCAACTGAGGTTTCCCCAACACTTCCCACATCTTTCTTGGTAGGATGTTGACATCAAAACCAAGATCTAACATAGTGTCCTTGATCTGACAATCATTGACAATTTGCAGGAATAACTTGAACTATTCCTTAATAGTTTTGACCACCGTGCTGTTTGGAAGGTTCAAGGTCTTTTCATTGCAAGTCTCTCTCCGCCCTTATGATATTCTTGTGCATTTATTTAGATTATCAAACAATCTTGTTGCCTCCTTGTAATATTATTTCTGTTGCTAGGGGTTATATGGCCACTTCAGGGAGGCTACTTGGATGATTGTGGGTTGGTCTGGAGTGTCTTGATCAACCCCGATATTTTTTCCACCATGTGTAACTATGTTAATATTGGATAGCGGGGTTTCCTCGATGATCCTTGGCTATGATTTGATCAAATTCACTCACCTTTGTCTATTCCGCTCCTCCCATATTTCGATCAACTCCAGACAATTCTCCATCGGATGGGCATTGACCTTGCACTAAAAGCACCAGGGCCTCCTTAGTAAAGGGAAATCCCACACAACATGTCCCTCTTGGTCACAATTTTAACAATGAATAGGGCCTATGCCTTGTGCACTTCCACCCCTCATTCCTCCTCCTCGCCCACCTTGAATAATCTCATTGACTTGGAAGGTTGAGCAGTCTAATATATCTTATAGTGCATCCAATACTCTACATTGGTCAGTGTGGTGAGTTGTGGATGCACAAAACTCACAGTAGTTGTTATTTGGGACATTACAATACTTTTGCAATATCAGGCACATGCGAGGAGGGTGTCCATACCCCTTAAATACTTCACAATACTCTGGTTGGTTGCAGTTAGGATATTCCTCTTGCGATCCTACCACTGTGACTCCTGTTGTTGGTGGAAGCCTAGGTTGCTCCCTTGGAGCCGATGTGGCACCCATGCCTCGCAGTCTCAAGAATTCATGGCAACATGACCTTCCACTAGGCAGTTGGTGCACCACACATTTGGTCTTGCCGGTCAGGCCGGTTGTAGATCTTTCAACTTCTTTGTTAGATTTGGTGTTGAAGAGACAAGATGGAGGGATCATGTGAAGCTTCTCCCTCCTGGTATTCATGTGGATACCCTACCATAGCCTCTATTCAGGTTGCCTTCTCTAGAGCATCCTGCGACGTCTCAATTTTCTGCTACATTAATAACATCCTGGTGAGGGATAACAGGGATTTGATGATCCAATCCCTCTGGTAATTAAGGTCTATAGTATAACTAAGCTTACCAATTGCATACTTAAACCTTTTCATTAGTTCCTATGTGGACTCTCCCTCCCACTTCTTTATCTCTCACTGCTATGACAACCCTTGCTGATATGTCTGGGGAAATTTGAATTCTTGTACAAACTCTCTTTTAACCTCATCCACAGTTAGGTTATAGTGCAACTCTGACCATTTCATGAACCACATCAAGGCCCTTTCCCTGAGAGTGGTCTGGAACTCTATTATATTCACATTATCAAGTGTCTAGCGAGCTCTCCAGATAGCCTCACATAGGTAGCAATGTTTCTCTACATCTTTGTTCCCTTTGCTAAAGAATTTTGGATAACCAATGAATGACCCTGCCATTATGGACTACACTTGTGCTAAAAGCACAAAACCTTGTGATACCGGTTGTAGAGATCCTTGTAAACCTGAACTACTACTACTATTTCCAGTACTATTAGTGCCAACTTTATAGTTAACATGCACACTATGCACTCTTATCATCTTAAGTAATTTGGAAACAAATTTGTCTGAATTGTTGTAGAGTACCAGGGGAAGGTTGGGGGAGACACTACCTAAGCCTTGGGGAGTTGGATCCTTGATTTTTTCGAACGCATCATCTTCCGCAAAAATTATCTGTATAACAAAGTACATATCATCCTCTAAGCCTTCCTATGAGGCAACGCAACCAGTTCCATTCAACCCCTCCATCACGGTCACTAAGGGAGGGACCCTATCACTTTCTGAGCTCCCAGTTGTTCAATCCATCTCTATTCCTTTCATTGAGTTCACTTCCATCCTTCCTTCCTCTTCTAGGCTCCTCAACTCTACTCCTACTTGGTGTAGTTCCTCTGACTTCCTTTTAATTTCCCGCATGGACCTTTCATGCCATTTCTCTGCTATCCGTACTCTCCTTTGCTCTCTCAGTTACCTGAATTTCCTTGAATCTTTTGCATCCATCCTCCTAATAACTTCATGATTCCCCAGTAGTATCCCTCCCTTTAGATCCTTCCCCCAGTACTAGGTTTTTACAATGCCATGCTTGGACTTTGGAACACACGCATGCCCTCTTCTGCCATTAAGAATTTAATCCATAGGGTTATTTATTTCAACATCTTCCTGCTCAACCTCGCTCGGAATACAACTTCAACCATTGAGAAAGACAGGTGGATTTCTTTCGCAAAATAGACAACGTACCCTTCTAGGTTGATCTGCCCTAAAAATATACTGCTCTCATCAGATCCGTGTCAAGGTTATGGAGCGCAGGGAGATCTGCTTAAGCCCAGTTGCAACGAGACAATGTTTGTCCACCAGACCTCCCCTTCACTTGTAATCTCAACAACAAGTTGTATAGTTCTTCTAGAAACTTACACCATAATATATCGTAATGATCACTTGCAACTTTCGAATACAATATTTCATCTTTTAGTTTCAAAACAACTTGACAGTGAAGTTGAGCTTGCTGAGAAACAAATCAATCCACTTGCCCATCCCACCAGTTCCATATTTCCTTCTTAAAAATCCTCGATACCATATTTTGAACCCTCCTTTTTGAATTTCAGGTCTCGACAATAGAACCATTTGTTGGCACGAAAATGATAGCAGGGTTGAGACCTTGGGTTCAGGCACAAGTGGCCAACAAGGCTTTGTTGTAGTCTATCACAACGCTGACATTTTCACCTTACCTGGGAAGGGGAAGGAGACTTACTTGAGGCATTTCGTGATTGAAGTTAGATGAGGGTGGGAATTAGATACCACTGGAATCATATGAACCGGAAGCATACAAAGAAAGATAGCTTAACATGCAAAACTAACTAGATCACAATGATCTACTCATGCTATATCAAGAGACTGCATAAACAAATGCTTTATTAAGAATTTAAATAGTCAGCATATTACATGAGGACACAAGGTGATTCCAGAATAGTCTCCTTCATTAACATAACATAATTCAATACATAAGGCTCGAGGCTTTATCATCAATAATAAACATCACACAACCAACATATAAACTTATTAAACCATGATCATGGAGTCTTTCACATCACTCCGCAACCCAGGAAGAACGAAAATACTACAAAGTTTCTACAACTGATTAGCACAACCCCTCCTTCTCTTTTTCTTCTGCTTTTTATCTCCTGCCATCGTCCTAGACTTCCAGTTCCTCTTCCCTTATGCTCGACTGCATTCATCCTTGGCTTCCTCTTCTCATTCCTTTCTTGGTTTTCGATGCTTCTTCTCACCACTCTTCTACAACTGCCAGTCTTCCCTCGACTGTCAAATCTGCAACTCCCCAATAGTCACCTCCACCACTTGTCATCGAATTCTTTCTTTGCAAAATCTCAAAACTAAGGCCCCAACAACTAGCACTTTCTTCTTCTTCATTGAATTTGCACTTTTTACTGCCCCAACAATTGCAGATAAAACTTGGTGAGTTTGGGTTTGAAATGAGGTCGAGTTGTTGCCTTTATATAGTAGTTTACACCCCTCAGTTTAGGACGACTTGTCCATTTTGAGGTCGATTTGGTGGAGGAGGCCTAGAAGACCTAAAATACAATGAAATAAGTTTATTTCTTGACAAATAAATCCAAAGAAGGGTTATTTACATTGTGAAATTGACAAGGACACTTGACATAAACCCTAGAAGCTTGCAATGGAGGCTTTGACCTATAAAAAAATGACCCAAGCATGAAACCCATGCTTTAATAAGTCAATTTCTTTTATAATAAAATTTAATTTTCCTTCTTTTGATAAATACATTACATCATGACTCAAATACAATTGTGAATACCAACTAAGTTACATTCTTCAACACTAACAATAGGGTTATGGATATATCTAGCTTTACCTTCAAACAGTTGAAGAAGAATATTATACAAGAAAGGAAAAGGTACTTTCCTAATGATCATGTTCATTCAGTCTCCATAGCCATAGAAAAGGTGATAAAATCCAATACTAGGAGGAATCCCTGAGTAGTCATTGCAGCGAAGGTGGCTTTTGTGACATCAACACAAGATAATACAAAGTATCTTATGAATGAAAATCCATGATTTTGAAAAGCACTAGTTTCCGCAAAACAATAGATTGATCATATTGCCATGGAGAATTAGTGGTTTTCTTCTACTAGTATCAGCACAACAGAGCTACGGTTAGCCATATTTGAAGAATTGAAGTCAATGGAAGACACTATGAAGAAACTATATAGTGAGATTATTCTTCTGCATGAAGTGTTGGCACACTTGGCTAAAATTCAGAAGAGATCTCAAGAGACCTTGAAGGTTCTGAAGGTTAAGGAAAAGTTGTAGATTTGATGTAGGTGGGGTGTCAAGTATATTAACATTCCTGAGTGGTTGGTCAAGAAATATAGATTGGCAGTTGAGGTGGATAGAGCACAACTAAGGCCACATACTCAAAACTACACACCGCCTTAGTGAGCAAGTGACCAACACCATAGTTTCTTATGTTTGACTGCATAGTAGTTTAGAGTCCCTAACACATAAAAATAAAATACCTTATGTGGGTCCACTTGGATAAATAAGGAGCAAATATGTTGTCATGCAAAAGAGTTCATTGAACAAATTAAGTAAGCAACAGATTTAGAAGGCTTGGAGATCACCAAGAATGCTATTTTATAATATGTAGTTGGGACATCCAAATTTCACATGAAGTTATCCTAGTTGTGGAATAAACTACAGTCAAACTCCAAATCATATTATCAGAGGCATTTGAGGTGAAGATGTGCTATGTTGCATATCTTCCAATCATAGTTAAAGTTATCACAACAAATTTCAAAGCGTGGCACTCCTACATCACAAATGAACTCCATTCTCAAGCCAATCGTTTGTCTTTTCCTCCTACATGAGGAATACTTTGTCTTATTATACTTTTGTCTTATATAGCCACCATTTTTTATGTAACTTGTCTTTTATGAATAAGAATTCAATGTAAAAGAAGTCCAAGAGACACATGTGAAATAGAAGAGTCATATGGGAGTCCATAGGTTGTAAAAGTCAAAGAGTCATGAGGAAGATCAAAGGTCATTAACATTTTGTTATAAATAAGCCCTCAAAACTCAAGAAAAGGGCTTAAACTTTTAGAGATTTGGCCTTGGATTCTCTAGTTGTGCATAAGGGAGAAGATCATTCTTTTGGAGAAGCAAGCGGCAGCTTCATGTTCCATTATTGGAGTTAGTGTTTCATCAATGTAACAATGTACTTAGATATTCCATTAATTATCAGAAGCTTTTGGAGCCAACACTCTTTCATGCATGTATCTTAAATGTTGTAAGATTATTCTTTAGATGTTTGCAGTATATTTTTATGTTTTGCATACTAAAGAGAATGAACTATTTCGTTTCTTTAGATATGAATCTTGTTGAATGGGTGTTATTATGTGTTTATATGATCGTTGTGATATAGTGAACTAATTTTCAAGTTAATCAATTATTCTTCCCCATTTTCTCTCACGAGTCCCTTTTAGGATGGTACTAATACTTTTATATTAGTGGTTGATCTCTCATCTCTCTTTCATGGAAGATCCCTTATACACTTATACTTTATGCCTCACAAATCTTACACAATTTCTATCCAAAAGCTATGTGTGTTACCTCTTACATGTGTTTAGCAGCCAAAGCAACTCTAAAATGAATTGCAATGGTGGTCAGACCATATATTTGGATGGGGCTCCTACACCAAATAATGTGAGGTCTAACCGGGGCTTCACATCAGGGATATGCCCTGTATGTTGGTGGTATATAACATCATCAACATTCTAGAATTAGAAGAAGGACTAGATGACAAATTGAGCTCATAAAGTCTGTTTGAATCTCTTAACATAAATGTCTTCATCTCAAATCATAATCCCGGGGTTTTTTTTCAAAGCCTTTGGATCTTTCAATCCCCGTGAAAATTTTACATAACTTGTCACATTTAAATTTTTATGAGAAGGGTCAAACAACCATCCTTGATTATGTGGTTGAATTTGTTCAACTGGAGTTTATTCTAAAGATATTATTTCTAGGTTTTTTACCCTTACTTTGGAAGGTCGTGCCAAGTAATGGTGTTATTATTTACCTGCTACCTCTATCCATTCTTGTAAGCAACTGGTTAATTTTCTTCCTCATGTCTTTGATAGGTATGAATATCAAGATGTTTATAATAGAATTGATCAACTTAGGATGAAATAAAATGAATCTTTAGAAGAGTTTGTTGATAACTTTCTCAACATTTGTTATGAGTTTCCTAATGGAGATGTGGATTAAGAGTCTTTGGATGAGAAATTTTGGTTATTGGTTAGGATTTCAAGGAAATATTTCAAAAAAAACCATCAGACATTCTATCCTAAGAGGAAACTCAATCTTTCGAGGCAAAATCTGTTACTCCTTTTATTCCTTTTCCTCCTCCTTTTCTTGTACCTTGTTGGGTTCCTACTGTTGACTCTATTAAAGTTGGAAAACCTGAAAATACAATCCATCAATTTGATTCAGAAACTATTCCTAATGTTGAGTTGTTTATTGATGAGGAGTTACTTTTCCTCTCTCCTCTTTCTTAAGATGATGATTCTCCTTGTCCCCTTAATCATTCATCTCATAGTATTGTTAATCAACATGTCGATCTTGAATCCTTTGATCATGTTTAACCCTTGGAAAAACATTATCTTAATCACATAACTCTTCCCTGGAGAATCCAATTTGGATCAGACTGATGGCAGTGAAAATAGGACACAGAGGGCTACCGCATGTCGCAATTTTAGAACTAGATGATTCGAAATTATAGAGACACATCAGATTCAATATCAAGCTCCTACAAAGTGAAAAAAAGTGTGTAGTTTTTTTCAAATTTTTTAATAAGCTTGGTTTGAAAAATTAGTTTGACGGAATTCAAAGGGCATAGTAAAGTATTATTATTGGTAATTGATGCCCCAAGGAAGGAAAATGCAAACACCTAGTGCAACATGATATATCAAAATTACGAGACCAAGTGCAACAAGTGTCACTTGCACAAAAAGCAACAGAATCTAAGATGGATGGTTTAAAGAAAGATGTAGAAGCTAAGATGAATGGTTTAAAGAAAGGCATAGAAGCTAAGATGGATTGTTTAAAGAAAGGCGTAGAAACTAAGATGAATGATGTGGAAGCTAAGATGGACGATTTGAAGACAGGCATGGAAGATTTGAAGACGAATTTGACAAAGTTTCTACAAGAAATGCTTACTAATGGTGAAAGGGTAGTAAAGGAAACTCATGATGAGAACAAAAGAAATGTTAATCATGATTTCATAGACTCTAATGTTTGATCGAAAACCCACCATATTCCAAAAATCGATATGAGGAAGTTTGATGGCAAGGATCCTGCAACATGGATATTACAGATGGAGCAATTTTTCGATCTCAATAATGTGCAAAACACACAAAAGGTACGGATGGCAACTTTATATTTGGAACCAAATCAGTTTGTATGGTATCAATGGCTTTGCTCTCGTAAACAATTTATCACTTGGGCAATTTTTACGGAAGAATTAATAGCACATTATGAGGATACAAAAAGCAACACTATTTTTAGTCAATTGATAAGTCTCAAACAAAAGGGTTCAATAATGGAGCACATTGAGGAGTTCAAAAAATTGAACATAAGGGTAAAAGATATTCCAGAGGGGCATAGGATTGATGTGTTCATAGGGTCTTTAAAGGATAATATCCAACATGATGTTCACCTTTGGGAACCTGATTCATTAGA
>APFE031183274.1:163376-186671 GCA_000404065.3 Pinus taeda
GGAAGGATATCTTCGTTGCTTTGTATCTGATAAACGGACACAATGGGTCAAATGGTTTCCTCTGGCTGAATGGTGGTAAAACACTTCCTTCCATACAACAACAAAAATGACCCCATTTATGGCACTTTATGGATATCAGCCACCATCTATCACATCATATTTAAGAGAAAATACTAAGGTTCAAGCAATGGAACATCACATCGAACATCAACAACAAGTCCTCCAACTCTTAAAGGATAACCTCGTGTTGGCACAGAATAGAATGAAACAACAGGCAAATCAGCGTCGCAGTGAAAGAAGTTTTGATGTAGGTGATTGGGTATTCCTACGGCTACAACCATATAAATAAATGTCCCTCAAGCAAGCTAAAAAGGATAATAAATTATCACCAAAGTATTATGGTCCGTACAAGGTGTTGCAAAAGATTGGTACTATGGCATACAAATTGGGACTTCCTGCAGCTTCTCAAGTGCACCCAGTTTTCCATGTTTCATGTTTAAAGAAGTTTATAGGCCAATTTAAAGAAAGGGACTACAATTAGTTGCAAACGGACCATGGTATTAAATAGATGGTATTAAAAGAACCATGGTATTGCATGTATGAATCCTATATAAAGGATAGAGACTCCCCATTGAGGAGCATCGTGTCTTATTTTGTAATCGAGCCCTGCTCTATTGGAGGTTTCCCCCTCGAAGAGGCAAGTGAACATTGATTTCATCTCTGAATAATAAAATACATGTTATATCTCATTTTGTTCTGTGTTCTGGGTTGTGTTTCTTCGTATATTTGGTATTCTAACATCTTCTCGCGAGTTAAGAGCATAACATGGAACTTCCTTCATCTTCTCTTTTTGTAGAGTAAATTCTTCCTCTTCCAATCTTTTTTTATTTTCCTCTTGCAAGACTCCTTCCTCTACCTCTCTAACCTTTTTTAGTAAGCTTTTCTTTTGCCTTTTAATGCAACCTGATATGCATATTCAATAGTCTTTAAAAACATTAATCCAATTTCATCTTGAATATCAAATCTCAAGCAATTAATATATCTAGCAAATTTCTTAGCATCATCTTCTACTCAACTAGCTCTGATGTTCAATTTCTAAAACTCTTTTGTATCTTCTTTAATTGACATGGACTTTTGTCTAAGGTTTTGTATCTCCCTGAAAAGATTAATCTAATATTCTTTGGGTAAAAATTTACCTTTGATTTATGCACCATTCTATCCCAGTCTTTGATTTTAGCTTTTCCTTTCCTCTTTGGCACAACTTGTACTTCATCCCACTAGAGTGCAACATGGCCTTTTAATATGATTACTACATAATTAACTTGCTTATCGACTTTAACATCTTCATAATCAAAATACTTATGAAGAGAATTTATCCAATCCATTAATTCATCAATATTTATATTACCTTCATATGATGGAATATCCATCTTTGGCCTGGGAGGTATCTTAGAAAACATCTTCATCATCTTTTCATCTTTTGATTCATCAAGCACTTCATCACTGGAAAAATATTCTCCAACATCACTAACATCTCCTACGTTATTTTCTCCCCTCTATGCAGTCTACATAGTTGCTACTCTCTCTCAAATTCTTCTTACTTCAGCTTGCAAAGCCACATTTGCTACAGGTCTCCCGCGACTTGCTCCTCGGCGAACTTCTTTTCTTCCTTTTAATTAAAAAAATTACACTCTGATACCACAACTAATGTTGATCTAGTCTTCCCAATGACCTTGTAAAAATATTTCTTCCAATCCACAATTATATGAAAATTATCTTTTAAATAATATCAAATTGTTTTTTAAATAATATCAAAGAAAACCCATTTTTTATTAAATAAGTGACATAATAGCCAACCTATTCTACGAAATTACAAGGTTGAATCAGAGCTCAATAAAAGAGAAAGTTTTTCGTTGAAACTCTCGAGTAAGGTCAGGATCGACTCTTCCATAATTTGTCAGTGGTCAGGCTCCCGTGTGAGGTCAAAGGTCGAGATTAATGAAACAAAGCACTGAAACCGAAGGGTTCCAACAATAATTCAAGATTGACTCCTCTTAGACAATATTCAACACAAAGCATTGTGCAAACTCCAACTGGACCCTACTTGGGGGTCGGAATCTAATTCTCCAAAAGAAAATTCACCTCGATGGTTGATTGTCGATTGTCTTGAATTTTGTGCCATTGTTTTAAAAGGATAAAAGAAAGATCCTTATATAAAAGTTTACTTGGTTCCATACTGTCACAGAATAAACTGCCATTGTATAAAAAGGATAAAAGAAATATCCTTTTATAAAAATTTACCCGGTTCCATACAGTCACAAAATAAACTAACTCTATAATGAACGTATAGTAAAGGAGTTTGACTTGATTGATTGCCAGTGCCTAAAATATAGACTTAAATAGACATCTGGTTTAATCTTGAAACATAATCTTGGAAGCAAATTAAACATATGAAAAAGGGTAAAATCTTTGCAATTATTTTTCTCTTTTTCTTTTTCTTTTTTTCAGAATACATGGAAAACCATACAATTCCACACTCACACTTTCAGATTATCAAAACTATTTGAACTATTGAATTTCCGCAGCACTCAAGAGTCTGAGTTTGGTCTTAGAATCTTTGACACAAATAAACTCAAATGCCACAACAATACTACTTTTCATAGTGGAATAAACTCACTAGTAAATAAACTAGTGCACAATAGACAATTTTTACTTGTTCAACCCAACTTCATTATATTAATAATGTTTAATACAACAATCCAGGGCTCTTGTACCAGGGATAATGGCCCTCATACAATCTTCCCTCATACAAGACAAGTAGGGCTATGTATCAACAACTATGATAACAAAACTACCCTGAACAAGATACAACTGACCTACTCCTAGTCGTGTGCATCAACAATCCTCTTGGTCCATGTACCTTCAACACTTTTATTGGTCCTTTTGCTTCCCAACATGCAAATCCTCAATCTACCTCTATCAATGAACTCTACTCCCTTAGGTCACTGAAATAGGCTCCAAATAGCTTGTCCTCTAGCTACTCCTTTGTCCTTCAAGGTTACTAGCACATAGGGTCTTTAATCAGTTGTTCACAACTTCGTTTGTGAACAGGGCTTTGGTCTTCCCACTTCTACATTCTTTTGTTGCTACAATGATGGAAATTCTAAGGCAATGGAGGTTTCCCACTCTCATTGAAGAATACCTATGAAACATCACTGAACTAATGCCTGTAATCTAGCCCACTTGGCTTCCCTACTTCCTTCAAGGATCAACTCCTTAGGCTCCTTTACTTCTCCCACTCCTACCAGACTTGTAGTCCTTCACAAATATTGGACTTAGGTCACAATAGGCACCTACTAACTTCCCTCAAATAATACTTAATATGCTCAACCAAATTTATCCCAAACTGGTCCTCAACACCTAGCATCCATCATTCATAAAAGAGACAAACACATACCTTTCCAAGACATCACCAGTTTCCCTAAAAACTCCACAGATATAAGCACATTACTAAGGTAATATGTCCTCTAGTTAGGGCTCCTCTACCTTCCCTAGCTTGGACTATTCAGCCTCCTCAAAACTGGTGTAACCTAC
Source organism: Pinus taeda (assembly GCA_000404065.3). Lineage (NCBI taxonomy): Eukaryota > Viridiplantae > Streptophyta > Pinopsida > Pinales > Pinaceae > Pinus > Pinus taeda. The sequence goes on from APFE031183274.1 coordinate 166,971, forward strand.
TCCCAATTCTTTGCACAGGTTCCTCAACTAGTGCAACTTCCCTGCAACATTATCCCTGAACCTTCGACTCTCCAAAACAAGTCTTTTGGCCTTCTACACTCTATTATAATGGAGCTCGGCCTACTCCTTCGAACCATACTTCTACGGCCTTAGATTACAGATAGATATACACCCAAACATGCCCGGATTTCTCCTTGCTAGGGTTGGCTAGCCTCCTTCCTACCTTAGCGGAACAAATCACAAGAAGAAGATAGTAACTTGGCCTCTCCTTCACTTCAAATTGCTTTTGTAGAATGTGGATGCATCAGATTGCTCTCTTAATTTGATGAGATGCACTTGCGTTGATGCCAAATGAGGTATCACCCCATTCTATTTATATGTTTCTTTAAGCTCAACGACCAGCCCTTGTGAGGCATTTCTTCAAGCCAAGCCAACTTGATATTCTGGGCAATTTAACCCACTAGCATACAAATAAATTATCTTCTCCCATTTGACAAATGCTTCCTTTCTTGTCTTAGTAGGCCCTTTCTCCATTAAGGGTGCCACACTTTCTACAAGGGTCAAACCTCCAAGATTCATCTTGGTTTTGCGCCCATCACTTTGGAAGTAAAACCCACCTCTTGGGTACTTAGCCCACAAACAGATTTTGTGGTGCCAACTCACACAAGCCCAATACCCAGGGATGTGGAGTACCTCCCAAGCTACAAAAGTCAACACTCCCTCTTAATGAGGGAGGTACTTCCACCACTAGGAAGTAACTAATTATCATCATCACTGCTGGTGATACTAGCCCAACTCCTGGCACTCATTACTGTAGCATACCCTAAAGAATGAATCTTGCCCTTCTTGGTAGTATCTTTGCCACGAGAAGCCTCCTACTTCATCTTCTCCTGAGATTATTTCAAGCCATCCCACGATTCCTTCTTGCCATCTATAGAAGTCCCCTTACTCCCCATTGGCCACGCGCTCTTCTTGGGTTACACATTCTCCCTTTGAACCTACAAACCTCCACTAGAAATTGACTCCCTTTGAGCCTCTAGAACCTGCACCTGCTCCTGTTTCTGCTTCTCATGATCTATAAGCTTTCCCATCAATCGATATAGACCATGCTCCCTAACTTTGATGACTAGTCCAACAGAGTTAGATCCTTTTGGCCCAAGCTTCGCTTTCCCATCCTGGAAAATCATGTCAAATCCCTTCTGCTTAATCATAGAGACAGACAACATGTTATATCTGAGATCTCATATATACAGTTAATGAGCCTAGGTATTGCAGCAAGAACGCTGCAACTCCCAGGGCTACCAGCTTTACTTATCAACCCGAGGTTCGTACAAACTTGGAGGTGATTGTGTTATATACACAAGTAGAAGTGAAGGTACTACCTGTTGTCACTGCTCATCTAGCAAGAGACCACAAGGGTTCCAAGCCAGACTTCTATAGGGTCAGAAGAAGCTTGATTTTGATGGAATGAGAGCAAACCTAGTCTAGGGGAGAGCTATTCTACTGCAGAAATGAAAAAAGAAATCATGTAATGCTAATTTCCTAAGTTGCAGAAGTAAAAACATCAAAACTTAGACTAAGGGTTAAACAATGGGAACTAGGCTAGGTCTGTGTCTAGGCGGAAGAACGGTCAGAGATCAAAATGGTGGAAAGGGGACGTAATGAGAAACAATGCATAAGAACCGTTGGATCAGGCAGGTGGAAAGTGAATGAACAACAGAGATCAAATCGCAAGAGGGTACGTAGGCAGATGGCCAAACATGGTCAACTAACGGAATGGACGGCTGAGATTATATCGCGGAATCAATCAACGGATGGACGGCGGAGATCGCGAGCAAAAGGAACGTGTGGGAATGGTATCGGGTGAAGCGACAGTCGTCAAATCAGGAGACAGATCGACGGCGAAGATGGAAGCGGGCAAAAGAAAACGTGAGAAAATGGGAGAGCGGGTTTAGAGGGCGGTAAGTAGAATATTGCTCACCGTCAAAGATGTAAGAAGTTTTGTAGAATTTCACGCGATTAGCCTACCCAACTGACACGTAGCACAAGGAAACTGCTCATATCGCATGATCCAAAATGGATCTAGAATAGGCTTCTAAGTCTAAAAATGTTCCTCGCAAAGGAAAATGAAATTCAAGGACTGCTCTTGGAAATAGTTCCATTGCATAGATCTCGTCATTTTGAATCTACTGCAATTTGAATGGGCTAAAATAGAATTCGGATGAAGAAGTTATCGCAGAAATAAGATTGTCCATTGTCCTTTGAAAAGGAGGCAAATTCTTAGAAAAATGGCATAAAAGGCTCTTTAAGGAAAAATCGCATCGGAGGGTCAAAAGGAGGACTTAGACCAAAGGCGGAAGGACTCCCCCAATTAGTGATCTCCAATATATTGGGTCGAAGGTAGGCTACATGCGATATCGGGACCCAGGTGGAGCCGATTGTGATAAAGCGGGAATGGATCAGTGGATCGGGTCGGCACAGTCCATGGTATATGGAAAGAACCCCCGGGCTGTTACATATGCGACCAGCCGATGTGATATGCCATGATGCAACATCAACCGTCAGATCAAGGAGTCAGATCAATGGTTAGGATTTGATCGGAGTGATCGGCGATCGGCGACCAATGATCCCCGATACAAAGGGCCAATGCACGTTGCGACTTGCGATTGCGATATGCCGAAAAAGGCCAGACCTGATGGGAACTATAAGTACGAATGCATAAAATTTGAAATCCGATTTATTCAGATTTTCTTTGTATTTCCCGTATATTGAGGTTTTGACCTCCTGCCTAAGCGATTGCGATATGCCGATAGAAGGCGGAGCCGATGGGAATTATGGACGCGATTTCATAATATTTGAAATCCGGAAATTCGGATTTTCAATCTATTCCCATGTATTGGGTTTTTTGGCCAATACGCCATGCGATTGCGATTTGCAATGGAATGGCGAACCCGATAGGTTTATAGATGCAGTTGCATTCTATTTGAAGTCCGGATTTTACGCCCAATAGTGTATTTACGGTATATTTATGTGTATTGGAATTTTGTTCCATTTTCGGGTTTTCGCCTGAAGAAAGGCCCCGATTCCTTTGTAATTGTCCCTGATCATTGTGCCACACTGCAAGCAGGCGTTTTGTAACAATGATGCATTTGTAACACGCAGAACCACAGAGCCAGAAGCTAGAGGGCCAATCGAAGAGACAAAGGAATGATTACACACAAAGAAACGAACAAGAAGTCGTAGAACCGGAAGGATGTCTCACAAAAGCCAAAGAGCACAATTGACAAAGGCAGAGTTTTTGGAGTCGCTTGGAGGTCAAGTGAAAACCAGAGAGCTCAAAGAATCCAGAGTGAAGAACCAAAGCCAGAGCCAAAGTCAGAGCGAGAGCCGAGAAAACAGCAAAGAGATCAAATGATCAAGTTGTTGCTGGTGTCCAAAGTGTGCTAAAGACAGCAGAAGGAGTTCTAGAGACAGTAAGGGAATTTTGAGGGAGTCAGAGAAGCCAGAAGCTCAAGAAGCTCAGAGCACTGACTGAAGGAGTCAAGTCCAAAGAAGCTTAAATCTGTCTGCAGAGTGAGGACAGCCAGCGAGATAAGATGGTATTCTAAACCCATAGGTGCAGTTGTAAACCAATGGAGTTGAGTGTGGAGCTTGTAAAAGAAAGATTACCATAATCCCAAAGAGCCTAGTCAAGTTGATTAGACCTCAAGGAGACGTAGCCCAAGATATCAGGGTGAAATCCATATTATATTGTTGTCTTATGTGTTTGTTTATTTGCTACTTTATTCATTGCTATATGTATTTTATATCAGTTTAAACAAATGAATTTAAGGCACGTGATCAGTTAAGGACAAACACAAGCATACACCTCTTTCAAGCACTTTTAATTCCGCAATTGGTTAATCATAAGCTAGATCTTGGAAATTAATAAGCTTTGAAGTGGGAGAGGTTCTTGCAAGCTGACAAGAAGCCTTTAGTGCCCCATTTCAGATCAGGTAGTATCAGAGCCAAAGGTTGATTAACCCCACCTTTAAAAAAGGTTATATCAGAGCAAGTTATATCAGAGCAGGTGATATTATGATGCTTGATTGATCAAAGCAGGATGCTTGATTGACAGAGCAATCTATATGCTTGTTTGACTTGAAAGGTGTCCAAACAGTAGAAAGAATTTAGTTGTTTGATTGTTTGTAAGCTAACTGTTGTTTGAGTTTGCAAAGGTTCAGGGAAAGTTGTTGTTAGCTAAGTCCAGGAGTGGAAAAGAAGGAAGAAGGGATGAAGGCATTCTTCTTATCCCAAGGACCTCAAAGAAATCCTTGAAGCGCAAGAGGTTTGTTGCGAAAGGTTGCTTGAATAATCTCTTTGTTAATCTTGTTTGAAGTTCTTTTGTTTATTGGCATAATGAAAACTTCTACAAGTGAGTCCTCAAAATCTTCTTTCTTCACAAGATTCTTTGATGAAGACATGAAGCAAGATTTGTTCATCATGATGGACAAGGTGAGAGAAATGTATGAGGATGGAAGGAAGCGCAGCATACTTAGAGAGCAGTTGAATTCCGTGGAGGAAGAGAAGCATTTGCTTTCTGACAAGCTGCAGGAAATGGAGAGGCAACTTCATATTGCAAATATGGATCTGAAAAGGATACATGAGTTGGAGACACGGTTCTTTGTTGCAAAAAAAGCTTTAGTCAAGTATCAGCTTGAAGAAGAGGTAAATAATTCCAGTTTGTCTTCAATTTCCTCTAAGAATGTTTATATTGGTTTTTTTGAAAAACATACCAGAGGCATAGGTTCCAAGTTAATGTCCAAGATGGGCTATGAAGGAAAAGGCTTCGACAAACATGCACAAGGTATTGTTGAGCCAATAATGGTTGAGGAAAGGCCTAAGTATTTGGGTCTTGGCTATGGACAATCTTATGGAGAAAGTTCCAAAACTGCCATGAAGGCCATTGAAACAGTTCCAAGAAGGAGTTTTGCAGGTCTTCTACCTCAAGAGTGTGAAGATTGTATTCATGGAGAATGCAATAGCTTGAAACATCATTTGCAAGATGCAGGTGTTCATAAGCAAAACCTTGAACCAAAGAGTTGTGGAAACTCTGAAACCATTGAAGAGATTGATGGTGTTCGAAGGGGAGCCACTTCTTCATTCAATTCACCTCCTCATGAAGGCAATAAAGGTGAAAGAGAAATGTATAAATCTGGTTCTAATCATATTCCTTTTGATTATGTTCAGCATGCTAAATTTCCACATAAGCATTGGAAAAGAATTGCATGTTCCTTTTGTGGTTTGGATAACCATCATGTTTCTAGATGTTGGAAGAGAATGGCCACATACAGGAAACTTTTGAAGGAAATGAAGCAAGAAGCCAAAGGTCCACTGGACAAGGCAAATCATTTGTCAAGAGGATGCACATGCGTTGCACTTACTGCCATAAGCAAGGACATATCGCTGCAAAATGTTGGACTCTGAATCCAACAATGCTTCCACAAAACTTGAAGAAGGTGGAAGAAAAAATGGCAGGAATGGAAAGAAAGATTCCATGATTGATGTGTTTCAGGATGATTCACATGTTGATGTTGATGTGCAGACAAAGGAAGGAACTTTGAAATGGATTGGTAAGAAATGCTTAGAGTTCTTATCTGATTAAGGTTGCATGTCTTTTGAAGATGCATTATATCAAGTCACGTCTATTTGCATTTCTTTGTTAATGAGATGCAAGTTGCAGGATTTTACCAAGAAGGTGAATGGAAAAGTTGAGTAGGAGACTCACCTTATTGCTGCAACATTATATTCATTTCAGCTGCGAAAGTACAATGTGCTTAAGCGAAAGTTGAAGGATGAAATGCATGCATAAGCATGATATGCATGAAAACAGGGATGTTAATGATTTCCTTGTAATTAAACATGTATGTGTGATTAACTTGAAGGGTTGATTACTTTGTTGTAAACATGCGTGTAATGTTAATGTTGACCTAGAAAATTTGAGTAGGAGACTCACTTTATTGTTGCAACATTATATTCATTTTAGCTTCGAAAGTATAGTATGCTTAAGCGAAAGTTGAAGGATGAAATGCATGCATAAGCATGATATGCATGAACACAGGGATGTTGATGGTTTCCTTGTATTTGAACATGTATGTGTAATTAACTTGAAAGGTCGATTGCTTTGTTTAAACATGCATGTAATATTGACTTGGGAAAAGTTGATTTGGTCTCCAAGATGGAGATAATGATGAAGTGTTTCATCTTTTGAAATAGATTCCTAAAGGTCTTTTTTGACATGCTTGGCTTGAAGGATCAATTGTTTTAAAAGCATGTTTTGTTGGTTTGTTATCTAGTCAATCATTTGTACGCAGATGTAAATACATGGAGGTGTTCACAATATGTGAAATTTGTTTCTTTTGTTGAAGCAGGAGTTTAGGCCATCCAGTTGTTATCTGTAATCCTGTTGTTGTTGGCAATATGTCAAACAGGTACAAATGAAAATTTTGAACTTCACATTGGTTTGAGCCACCTTGGATCAATGATCAAGGCAGAGAAGTTCAAACTACCTTCTGTGACCTTCTCAGTCGGAGTTCTGCAGGAAGTCAAGGAGGAAGACAGTTCTTCCCAGGAGGACCAGCACATCCAGAAAGGAAAGTGGTCAAAGGCTTTGGTTCAGAGGCGCTATGCAAGGCAAGTGTATGGAGGTTGAAAGAACAGGGTAATGCACTCTCATCTACTGTTCAGATCAGTGTATCAGACTTTTGGGGACTAAAAGTTCCTTTAGTGGGAAGGTGTGATCCAAAATGGACCTAGAATAGACTTCTAAGTCTAAAAATGTTCCTCATAGAGGAAAATGAAAGTCAAGGGTTGCTCTTGGAAATAGTCTCATTCATAGATCTCGTCATTCTGAATCTATTACAATTTGAATGGGCTAAAATGGACTTCGGATGAAGAAGTTATCGCAGAAAGAAGATTGCCCATTGTCCTTTGAAAAGGAGGAAAATTCTTAGAAAATGGCATAAAAGGCTCTTTAAGGAAAAATCGCGTCGGAGGGCTAAAAGGAGGACTTAGACCAAAGGCGGAAGGCCTCCCCTGATTAGCGATCTCCGATATATCGGGTCGGAAGTAGGTTGCATGCGATATCGGGACCCAAGCGGAGTCGATTGCGATAAAGCGGGATCGGATCAGCGGATTGGGTCAGCACAGTCCATGGTATATGGAAAGACCCCCCGAGCCGTTACATATGTGATATGTCAATGCGATATTCCATGAAGTGATATCGATCGTCGAATCGAGGAGTCAGATCAACTGTTAGGATCTGATCGAAATGATTGGCGATCAATGATCCCCAATACAAAGGGCCAATGCACATTGCGACTTGCGATTGCGATATGCCAATAAAGGGCGGACCCGATGGGAATTACAAGCGCGAATGCATAAACTTTGAAATCTGGTTTATTCAGATTTTCTTTGTATTTCCCGTATATTGAGGTTTTGACCTCCCGCCTAAGCGATTGCGATATGTCGATAGAAGGCGGACCCGATGGGAATTATGGACGCGATTTCATAATATTTGAAATTCGAAAATTTGGATTCTCAATTTATTCCCGTGTATTGGATTTTTTGGCCAATACGTTATGCGATTGCAATTTGCGATGGAATGGCGGACCCATAGGTTTATAGATGTAGTTGCATTCTATTTGAAGTCCAGATTTTGCGCCCGATAGTGTATTTCCGGTATATTTCTATGTATTGGAATTTTGTTCCATTTTCGGGTTTTTGCCTGAAGGAAGGCCTTGATTCCATTGTAACTATCCCTGATCATTGTGCCACGCTGCAAGCGAGCGTTTTGTAACAATGATGCATTTGCAACGCGCAGAGCCACAAAGCCAGAAGCCAGAGGGCCAGTCAAAGAGACAGAGGAAAGATTACACACACAGAAACGGACAGGAAGTCATAGAGCCGGAAGGATGCCTCACAAAATCCAGAGAGCACAATTGACAGAGGCAGAGTTTTTGGAGTCGCTTGGAGGTCGAGCAAAAACCAAAGAGCTCAGAGAAGCCAAAGCGAAGAGCCAGAGCCAGAGCCAGAGAGAACAGCAAAGAGATCAAATGATCAAGTTGTTGTTGGTGTCCAAAGTGTGTTGAAGACAGAAGGAGGAGTTCCAAAGACAGTAAGAGAATTCTGAGGGAGTCAAAGAAGCCAGAAGCTCAAGAAGCTCAGAGCACTGACTGAAGGAGTCAAGTCCAGAGAAGCCTAAATCTGTCTGCAGAGTGAGGACAGCCAACGAGATAAGATGTATTCTAAACCCATAGCTTCAGTTATAAACCAATGGAGTTGAGTGTGGAGCTTGTAAAAGAAAGATTACCATAATCCCAAAGAGCCTAGACGTATTGATTAGAGCTCAAGGAGACGTAGCTCAAGATATCAGGGTGAACTCCATATTATATTGTTGTCTTATGTGTTTGTTTATTTGTTGCTTTATTCACTATTATATGTATTTTTTATCAGTTTAAACAAATGAATTTAAGGCACATGATCAGTTAAGGACAAACACAAGCATACACCTCTTTCAAGCACTTTTAATTCCCCAATTGGTTAATCATAAGCTAGATCTTGGAAATTAATAAGCTTTGGAGTGGGAGAGGTTCTTGTAAGCTGACAAGAAGCCTTTAGTGCCCCATTTCAGATCATCGCGTGCCCTTGGTCGGATAACGGTCGGACAGGAGATCCACGCGATATCGCGCGAAGGCCGTCGAATCTGGCAAGGTAGATCTACGGTGGGGAATGAACCGAGCAAGTTGGTGAGCGGGTGTGCGATAGTCGTCGAATCAGCTAAGGCAGATCGACGGCGGGGATTTAAAGGGCGAAACGCAAAAAATAATTTGAGCAGTGATTGGTCAGTTTTGCTGTGTAAATCGACTTACTGGCAAAAATTGTTTAAACATTAATTTAACAGCTCGTGCTGAAGGGGAATGACATGGGAATGTGAGTAAGGTCTGAATGACAGAAAGAGAGTAAATCACACTGATGACTATTAAAGGGGCAGAGTGACAATGAACTGAGTGATTGTGTTTAAACGACAAATCCTTTGTGAAAACCAAAACCCTGTGTTTTTGGGGTTGCTACAAGGTTTCTTCCTCACATCATGGTCCCAGAGGGAGGAGGTGAGGTTGAGACACCTGTGAGCAACCATGTGGATCCTTCCTTTGCCAACCTACTGATTGAATGCAAGCATAAATGGAAGCAACCTGAATCACAACTACTCTGCTCTGCACTATTGTAATGAAACTACACTACTCAAGCAAATGAACAGACAACAGGAAGCTACTTAAGTTAATGATCAAGAAAGCCATAAATCTGTGCTGAACCACTGTAATGAAAATGCATCTATTTGACCAAATGAACAATCAAACCATGCATCTATGCTACTGCTGCAATGGAAGTGAACTACTTAAATAAATGAACAAAAAACATGAATCTATATTGTTGTTGTAATGAGAATGCATCTGATTAAGAAAATGAATAGAAAGCAGGAAGTTATGCTACTTAACAATACAATAAAGAGAAGCTTTGGCTGCTAGGGTCGAGCCCTAACCCAAGAGCTTCAGCCGTCTGAACTCAGTGTTGGCTCAAATCGAAACTCATCTTCATTATAAAAGAACATTGTGTTACATCAAACTATTGCAAGTCTGCACTTGACTATTGGTGACTGACTAGCTGACTAATGACTGGCTAACTGACTAAAAAAAACGGAGGTCCTAAGCCTCTCTATTTATACATCTGAAGTCTCAACTACTTCCCTCAAAATTAGGGAGGTACATCTCCCAACTTAATGGTAACTTGTCCTTTCACTTTCAGTAGGGAGGTTGCCTTCTAGTAGGGAGGTTGTTTGTACTTCCACTTGCTTGGTTGTCTTTTAGTACTCCTGATTTGGTTGTTTGTACTTTTAACTGATGGAGGGATATTCAAATGGATGGACAATAAATGAGGAGGATTTACCTCTCATAGTTACTCTCCCTTGTCCCATCTGAGTTTTTACCAAGGTCTTTTAGCATAGTTCATTGCTTTTACCTTTTATTCATGCATTACATGCACATTAAACCACAAAGCAAAATATCCAACTCTAACTCAACCCATAAGCAAAATATAATCAAAAGTATGCAATAAGTTGTGATAATAGTTGGTTTGACTAAGCTAGGAGGTGCATTAAGGCCAATTAAGGCCCATATAATTACTCAATGATGAGACTCATCAACAATACATCTTGAACTCGCATCAACTGACCTGACTCCATCCTAAATGGCAGGACAGTTGATCCATTGATTTCTTTCCGACTCTTGTCGCCTATCATCATGTGCAACTTCAAGTCCACTCAATTAGAGCCTCGAACACATCACGTGAACCTATCATATGCTTCGACGCACCATTGTCCATGTGCCAAGCAATGTCGTCGATGGAACCCTCAAAGAAAATAGATACTAGATAAAAACATTCACTCTCCAATCTTCTTGAGAGATCATCTAGCTCAGTAGAAGAGGCGACACCTAGTACTTCCTTCCCCTTCTTTTTCTCATTCTCCCCACTTCTACTTTGGACACTTCATCGAATAATGACCATACTCGCCACCGCTGAAACACTTCAACTTACTCAAGGCCTTCGGTTTTCCCTTCATCCTCCCTGCAAGAGCCATGTTATCATCAGAAGACTTGTTCTTTTGGTGAAGGTCCTCGTCCGGTGACTCCTCCTTAATGAAGTCATCACACAACCTGTTCTAGTCTAGAAGATTCTCTCAAGCGACAATGTCTTTAATGAATGGCTGCCACTCCTCAGTGAACCCCTTCAAAGTAATCCTCACCATCTGAGAATCTGTAATAGTCTCACTGATGGCAGCAATTTCATCTTGAACCTAAGGCAATCTTATCAGATACAACAATATTGCTTCTCCATACATCATCTTGGTCATGTTCAACTGATCCCTCAATTCCAGCAGTTAGATCTCGTTCTCATTCTGGAACAGATCTTGAAGAGATTTCCACATCTCATGGGTAGTGTTCTTCCCTAACAGATGAGGTATCAAGTGATCTTTGACAGCATTTAGGATGATCAGCTTCACCTTCGTATCCAACTCTTCATACACTTTCTGATCCTAAGGGTCAGTCGATTTCTTGATCTCCTTGGTAGAAAACTCCCAGATCTTGCTTACCATCACGACCAACTTGATCCTTTCCTGCCAAGGGATATAATTGGGCAACCCATCCAATCTATCCTCGAATCATAGACCAATCGAAAACTTTTCCATTGTTATTAGTCCTTCAACAACAATGGAACCAACTCCCTCTTGATATGTACTCGTTGTGCACACTTGAATTCGTTAGCCCTTCAAAGTTGCTCTAATACCATGTTGAATTTCCACGACACTCAAGAATCTAGGTTTGGTATTAGAATATTTGATGCATATACACTCAAATGCCACAACAATACTACTTTCCACAGTGAAATAAACTCAACAGTAAATCAACTAGTGCACAATAGACAAATTTTCACTTTTTCAACTCAACTTCGTTATATTAACAATCTTTAATACAACAGATTAGGGCTCTCGTACGAGAGATAATGGCCCTCATACAATTTGCTTTTATACAAGACAACTAGGGCTATGTATCAATAACTATGATAACAAAATTGCCTTGAACAAGATACAATTGACCTACTCTTGTCAGTGCACATCCACAGTCCTTTCAGTCCAGGTACCTTGAACAATTTTGTTGGTCCTTTTTCTTCCCAATATGCAACTCCTCAATTTACCTCTATTAGTGAACTCTACTCCTTTAGGCCACTGAACTTGGCTCCAAACAGTCTACCATCTAGCTTCTCCTTTGTCCTTCAAGGTCACCAGCACATAGGATCTCTGATCGGTTGTTCACAACTCTGTTTGTGAACAATGCTTTGGTCTACCCACTTATGCCTTCTTCTGCTGCTACGATGATGGAAAAGTCTAGGGAAATGAAGGTTGCCCACTCTCACGAAAGAATACCTTTGAAACTTCACTGAGCTAGGCCTTGTAATATAACCAACTTGGTTTCCCTACCTCCTTCAAGGATCAGCTCCTTAGGCTCATTTATTTCTGCCACTCCTACCAAACTTGTAGTCCTTCACAAATGTTAGACTTAGGGCACAATAGACACCTACTAACTGCCCTCCAAACAGTACTTAAGATGCCCAACTAGATTTGTCCCAAATTGGACCTTGACACCTAGAATCCACCAATCATAAAGGAGACAAACACATACCTTTCCAAGACATTACCAACTTCCCTGAAAACTCCACAGATCTGAGCACATTAAAGAGGTAATATTTCCTCTGGTTAGGGCTCTTATACCTGCCCTAACTCAGACTATTCAGCCTCCTCAAAACTAGTGTAACCTACTCCCAATTCTCTGCACATGTTCCTCAACTAGTGTGGCTTCCCTCCAACATTCTCCCTAAACCTTCGACCCTCCAAAAATAGGGCTTTCAACCCTCTACAATCTACTATAACTGAGCTTAGCACTCCTCAAGAACCAAACTTTTGTGGCCTTAGATTTCATAGAGATATGCAACCAAACACGCCCATATTTCTCCTTACTAGGCTCGACTAGCCTCCTTCCTACCTTGGTTGATCAAATCACAAGAATAAGACACTGACTCGGCCTCTAGTTCACTTCATATTGCTCCTATAGAATGTGGATGCCTCAGATTGCTCTATTCATTTGATGAGATGCACTTGTGTTGATGCCAAATGAGGTCTCACTCCATTCTATTTATATGTTTCTTTAGGCTCAACTACCAACCCTTGTGAGGCATCTCTTTAAGCCAAGCTGACTTGATATTCTTGTCAATTTAGCCCACTAGCATACAAACAAAATTATTTTCTCCCATTTGACAAATTCTCCCTTGGTTGTCTTAGTAGCACCTTGCTCCATTAAGGGTGCCACACTTTCTACAAGGGTCAAACCTCCAAAATTCATATTGGTTTTGTGCCCATCACTTTGGGTGCAAAACCCACCTATTGGGTACTTGGCCCACAAATGGCTTTTGTGGTGCCAACTCACAAAAGCCCGATACCCAAGGCTGTGGAGAACCTCCCAAGCTACAAAACTCAACATGAACCTCCTCTTTGAACCATAGAATCTACTTTTAATACAAAATGACAATCAATTTAGATCCACTAATTGTGGATCTAAATTCTATATTTAAAAAATATCCAAATAATAAAATGGTTACAATATCTCTCGAAAATAGCTACAACAAATTTATATTCTATACAAATACATAATAATTCTAACTAAATACTAATTCTCCTAATTATTTCAAACAATTAAAATAAATTCAAGAAACACACTTCCTATAGTAAATGAAATTTCACCATATTGGTCAAAATGAATTTATTAATTGTGATGCTTCTGCATCATATGGACTTCAACAAACACATTTTTTTTGTTTGCGGATACAAGATGGAAGTTGTAGATAGATTAAAATGAACGCAAATTGACCATAGCAAAGGTCAAAAAGTTGAAGTTAAAAATGGGACCAGTTCAGATGAGGGATGTAGCGACTGGCAACAGATGTATTCTAATGGATGGTTACCTTTTTATATGGGCTTCAACAAACACATTTTTTATGTTTGCAAGTACACGTTGAAATTGTAGATAAATGAAAATGAAAGTAAAAGACCATAGAAGAGGTCAAAAAAATTGAAGTTAAAGATGGGCCCAGTTCAGATGACAATTGAAGATAAAAAATTCACAAATACTCTTTAAGGGTGATTATGATGGAATAACTCCTCTTGGGAATAATATTTGATGTTTAGTATAAAATGAAATATATAATGAAGTAAACCAAGCATAAAAGTCTACTTTTGATTGAGAGATCAAGGCAAATAAGTGAAAATAGGGATGGAGAGTTAATGAGAGAATCATGGAGATATTATGAAGTTGAGGAATTGGTTTCAACCAAAAATCTAATTTTGTCATAGTTGTTACAATACAAACTACACACGAAAAATTGGTTTTATAATATATTTCCCCCTTTGGGAATTTCTCAGTTTCTTGAATATTATTCCTTGTGTCTCTTGCTTCATTGATTGGCTATTAAAGTCAACATACTTCGCAGATGAATAGGAAAAAAGAAGTCATCCTCCACAACAATTGCACTAACCTAGCATGTACTTTGACATTTTCACTCTCATTTAGTGCAACTTTTTGGATTTCCTAATATAAATGTTATTTGGTATTGACATCATATTTTGGCTCACTAGCACTTTTAATTGACTTAATAGAAAGAAACAAACATGCTAATGTATAATGAAACATGAATGATTTGACTTCCAACTTTTTTAAAAAGCATATATGGAAGCATTCCTACTTGTTTTTTTACATCAACTATTTGATCCTTGACCACAAAGGGAAGTATTAGACCATCAAATTTGGTAGTTGATTGTTAATATAATGGGATATTTGACACATGAAGGGCTCACCTTCAACCCTTTATATTTAGAATAGCCACGCATCATTGGTGTGTCATAAAAGAGATTCAATTCACGATGAGTCCCATTGGCCAAGATGGTCACTAGAAGATGCATATTACAATTTGTGGAATAAGGTGGCTCTCCATTTTCATCTACCATTTGTATGTAGTATCATGCTTCCTAATAAGAGCTTGCCACATTTTTGGACTAGCAAAATATCTTATGCATCCAAAGTTAAACCTAAATCGATATTGTGCAAAATTCAATATATAATTATTCAAATGCACATGCAAAAACATCATAAATTCAATCAAAATATCATTAAAATTTAGACTTATTGCAAATGGCAAAGAATAATTTGATAAACTTAGAAGGATATGAAATATATTGGAACCTAAAGAAATGGCCATTCAATATTATCACATTTTTTCTTCATGTTTGAGCAAAAACCATAAAAAAATGAGTCTGCATTTAAAAACAAAACAAAACAAAACAAAAACTTTTGGGAATCATGCAACACTCTAACTTCAAACATATTTTTAAAGGTCATTTTCAAGTAACCAAAGTGCCTAATTAACCCTTATTGCATTAGTGTGCATGTGTGTGTGTAGAGAGACTGAGAGAAATGCACCAATGCACTAAATTATGATACACATTGAAAATAAGTCTTCATGAAAATATAAACATCCCCAAAGTTCTAAAACCAGACTACCTAATTAACCCTTATTGCATTAGTGCGTGTATATATATATACCTCTAACCAAACCGCCTCATTAACCCTTATTGCATTAATGTGTGTGTGTATATATATTCTGCCTAATTAACCCTTATTGCATAAAAGTGTGTGTGTGTGTGTGTGTGTGTATATATATGTGTGTCTTCATGAAAAAAAGCATGCCTAAGGATCTAATTGCAAAGTTTTACACCTCTATTTTCATTGTACAATCTCTCTATTTAAGACAAGATACACACTAGTGCACTTCCATCTATAAGGTGCACTATAAGCCAGATTTATTGAAAAGAAAAAACACGTGCAATTACCATTAAAGCACCAAATTAAAATGAAAAAATGAACAAGTGTTCTATTTTCTAAAAGTCAGTTTATGACCAAAAAATTATCATCTTTATTTCATTATTTTATTTTGATTTGCAAGGAATTATCATAGGCCACATACAAATTTGTGAAAAAAAATGTAAAATATATAGCATTATTCTATTTAATTCAAACTTAACCCAATTCAAAAGTTTAATAAAAAAAATTGTTCTTTTTATTACTATTTACTATAAATTTACAAGAAAATAAGTGTTTGATGATGTGAAACTAAGTTTTATTGTTGCTTCTCTTTTGTTTTATGTCACTGCTTTATGTCATTGCAACCTCTAACATTGGAGTGTATTCACTCTACTATTTGACAATGAGACTTTTTTTTGGCAATGAATATTTATTAGTTGTATTTTTATATGGGGTTCTGAGTACCTATCGCATTGCAACCACTTAATCTCAAACACTGTAGTTATCATTTTTTTTAAGATTTTATGGATTGTGGTGCACATTCTATAATAACAATGCACTGATGTTTCTCTTATTTATGTTTAAAAAACAAATATTGAATTTAATGGTATGTGATATACAAAATTAACGCCTAAGTCAAAATATAGTATTAAACACCAATTTGATATTGGATTTTAGAAAACATTACTAAGTATGTACAATGCATAATAATGATACGCCAAATTGGTTTTTAAAAAACATTACCAAGTATGTACAAGGCATAATAATGATACGCCAATCCTTATGTCAAGGTCATAAATATTCTATGTTGAACACAAAATCTAACCCAACCTCATACAAAATCCAGCAACATACAAAGACTCCCTTTCTCCATATAAAAAACTTATATAATGAACACAAAATCTAACCCAACCTCGTACAAAATTTAACAACAATGGCAACAACATTCAAAGACTACTTTTCTCAATATTCCTCAAAAATTTTTATATAAGTTATCGTGATCAAAGTTGAATATGTCAAACTAATTGCAAAAGATAGACTACTTGCAAAATGTAAAGATGTGATTGTTTACCTAAGCCAACTATTAAATATATTTCTTAATTTGCAATCCTTTGTAGCCAATTTTCACCACATTCCCTTCAGTTATGCCACATTAGTGTACTGATCTCAAAACTCACATGTGATCTGTTAATTTTAGGCATGTTCTATGCTAGAGCAATTTATTTAAATTTTCACAGTTAGCAATCACATCAGCATTAAGATAAACTGCAGATAGAACATAAATATAAAACACAAAAGACAAGCCAAGACAAGAGGACACAAGATATGGCGCGAGCCAGGGACAAACTCCACAATGTGTGGGGAAACCCTTTGATCAAATCTTCTTTTATCTTCAAAGTTCAGCAGAGAAAGAGAGAGAGAGAGTACATAAGTCAACACTTTGACTTATCTAGATCTAGCATAGATCATTTCGCATAACGATGAGATCAGTTGAAGACATTCTGCTTCAACTGATTTTCAAGGTGACTCCTTCAACTATCATCATGCTGCATATTGTCCATTTGTTGTACCTTACTGTGTAGCACCATCATGCTGCTCATGATCACATTTATCATGATGCTGCCCGTTGCATCATTCATCATAGTTGCACCATTGCTGTACCTTTACTGAGATCATGCTCGCTGTAGCTTTTGAAGTTGTTATAGCAGCATCTTTCCAATGATGAGATCTATTTATATCTTCACTGTGCTCTTTGTTAGATAACTTCATTTAGGGCTTCATTATTATAATGACAGTTTCATCATGTTACATAAACACTATATTTATCATCATGCTGCCCATATCATCATAACGCTGCTGAAGGATTTCATAGATCCTCTTTGCCACAGGTATACGTTGATGATACATAAGCCAAGGATCTCCTCATTGAACCCTATCTCATCATTGAAATATATCAAGACAGTAATTTACTTGACTATGGCTCTCAGCAGCTTCATGCCTTTACTGTGGCTCCATGCATCGTTCATGCTGTGGCTTCTATGTTATATTCTCCATGCGTATATCATGCATAGAGTCTTCATGCTGTGCTTATACCATGGTGCAGATATCAGTCACCTTTGACAACAGATAGGGTTTATGTCTGCGCGTATAGTATCCATGCTGTGTGTATATCATGATGCTCATGATGCTCTACATATACATAACAGCGTATATGTTAATGTCTGCATATACCGTGATGCTCTGCATATACATAACATATGTTAATGTCTGCGTATACCGTGATGCTCTACATATACATAACATATGTTAATGTTTGCGTATACATAACAATGTATTCCTTGCGTACACATTTCCATGTATTCCCTGCGTACACATTTCCATGACTGTGTTATTAATGTATACATGATAGCGTTGAATTTCCCTGCGTATACATGACATCGTTGAATTTCCATGACTGCGTTATGACATCGTATAACCTCATCATGTACAACGTGTAATCCATCACGGACAGCGTGTGAACTATATATAATCTCCAGCGTAAGAATATCTGTCTTCCTTTGCCTGCGGATCTTTCTGACCTGCGTATGTGTCTTCATTGCGTTTATTCCTTCCCTTACTGTGGCTAGGCTCCACTACAGCGAATGAGCTAGGGCTGCGTATAAGTGTGAACATTGACTATGGACAACATGACCATTGATGCGTGAATATCTCCCATGACGGCATGAAACCAACGTATCCACTATGAACAGCGTATGCCAACATATAGGTTTGCATGCGTGAATGTAATTTAGGGCCTTTCCTTTAGCTGTATATGAGGCCTCCTTTACTGCGGCCAGATCTCTGCAACTAGGGCAACGTACAACAGCTAGGGCAGCGCTTTGAAGACCATCGTATCACTCATGGTGTCTCTCTCCTTCTCCAAAAACCCAAGACGTGGAGAGGAGATTACACATGAAGAGGATGTCTCTAATGACTCCAAGTCCTCTCTTATTTATACTAAAAACGTAGAGGTTGAATAGACACGTCGGTTGGGCTTCTAGAGCCTACATAAGAGTTGGTCGGCTTGATAATAATTTCATAAACAAAATAAATTCATATCTCCATAAATACTTTTCGGAATCGGATGATCTTTGGATCAATCCTACACCTCTCGACGAGAGGGATCCAATAAAAATATCAGTTGTCATAAATAAGCTGACCCACATGGAGTTTGGCCCTAGTTGCCAATTTAACACTCCCTCTCAACTAGGGAGAACTCCATCCGGTGATCCATAAGTCCGACTGTACTATCTCCTTCATCAGTGCCCTGCACTGTTCTGCGCAACTCTGCTCAGCTCTGCTAGCTCTGCTCTACTCTGCTCAGCTCTGTTGGCTTTGCTCTGCTCTGCTAGCTCTGCTCTGCTGGCTCTGCTCTGCTGGCTCTGCTAGCTCGGCTCTGCTTTGCTCAGCGCTGTTGGCTCTGCTAGCTCTGCTCTGCTCAGCTGGCTCTGCTAGCTTTGCTCTGCTCTCCTCAGCTCTGTTGGCTCTGCTTTGCTCTGCTCAGTGCTGCTGGCTCTGCTAGCCTGCTCTGCTGAACTATGAAGAAGAAGAATTGATCGAGAATGTCTCATACCATTCTCCACTTACCCGAAGTCAGTCTCAGAGTGCGTACCACTGGTCCCAGACCAGTGTCA
The DNA here is from genome assembly GCA_000404065.3 of Pinus taeda. Classification (NCBI taxonomy): domain Eukaryota; kingdom Viridiplantae; phylum Streptophyta; class Pinopsida; order Pinales; family Pinaceae; genus Pinus; species Pinus taeda. The sequence continues at coordinate 186,148 of APFE031183274.1, forward strand.
ACCGACCCAAAGTCAGCATCATAGTGGGTACCACTCCTACCACTGGTCCCAGACCAGTATCACAGTCTTAGAGAGTGTACTACTAGTCCCAGACCAGTCTCAGCTGACCCGAAGTCAGCGTCATAGTATGTACCACTCTCACTGGTCCCAGACCAGTACTGCACTGACATGAAGTCAGTCTCGGAGTATGTACCACTGATCCCAGACCAGTCTCAAACGACCCGAAGTCAGCATCATAGTATGTACAACTCCTACCACTGGTCCCAGACCAATATCGCAGGCTTAAAGAATGTACTACTGGTCCCAGACCAGTCTCAACCGACCCGAAGTCAGCGTCATAGTATGTACAACTCTCACTGGTCCCAGATCAGTCCTGCACTGACATGAAGTCAGTCTCGGAGTATGTACCACTGATCCCAGACCAGTCTCAACCGACCCGAAGTCAGCGTCATAGTATGTACAACTCCTACCACTAGTCCCAGACCAGTATCATTGATCCCAGATCAATGGAGGTCATCCTAGCG
>APFE031183309.1:1920-12080 GCA_000404065.3 Pinus taeda
ATGGTCTCCATTGTTGCTGTGGGTTTTTTGGGGGCTGCCATGGCATTGTTACATTCCATGAATTCTGCACATACATCTGATCATTCATAGGAAATTGCAAGTTTTGATTTGGGAACATACCTTGAGGGTTTGGCCTTGGCTGCCATGGTCTTTTTGCCATGTAATACACGTTTTCCATCTCTGCATTGGCTGCCATATTATAGTTCTGCAAAACCTTAACTTTAGGACAGTTAAATATATCATGATGTTCAGTACATAAAGCACAAACTTGGATGTTTTCTAGTGGGCAGTCTTTTAATGCATGTTTCTTCCGGCACTTTGGGCAGAAAATAGCCATTATCTGATCTTCAGCTTCTTGTTTCTTTTTAGCTTTTAGAGTGTCAATTTGGTTCCCTAGCATGCTTAACAGATCTGTTTTAAACTCTTCTAACAGATTCCCTATTTCAGCCCTTGTGACACTTGCTGAGGCAGATTTTGTGACTTTGGATGACAGGGTTCTTTTTCCCATTTTAGCTTTGCTCCTTGAATACTTTTCGCATAAGTCAGCGATTTCTTCAAAGGGTAAAACAGAAATGTCACTTTTGCCCATCAAGTTAAGGTCATCCATGTACTCCTCTCGGATGCCTTTCAAGAATATTGTGCAGATCAGATCAAGAGGCATAGTTCGGTGTTTGGATTTTTGCAAGTTGTAGACAAACCGTTCTAAGTATTCCTCTAAGGTTTCATCCTCTTGTTGGCTCATTCTAAAGATGTCATCTTTAGAATCTCTGGATCTACAGTAAGATTGATATTTCCTTAGAAATACTCTTCTCATGCCATGCCAATCAACTATAGCATGCTCACCAAGCCTCATGAACCATCTTAAGGCTGATGCCTTTAATGTCGCTGGGAAGAGTCTAAGCCTATGGGCATCATCTGTATAGCCATATGTTCGACATACAATGTCAAACTCGAACATGAATGAGTCTGGATCTTCTGAATCCATACCATAAAAGTTTGGTAGCACAGATGGAGGTATGTTCTTCATTTTGATCTCATCATCTTCCTGTGGTTCATGTATAGGAAAAGGAAAAGTTGACTCTTCTTCGTCTCTATGTCCTTGATGTGGTACTGATCCATCTCCTTCCTCAGCCATTCTAATAGGTTTCTCTATGTCAGAGTCTCTTGTTTTAAAGAGGAGATTAAAGAAAGATTGTTCGGTCACTGTGCTACTTTCTCCTTGTGTGGAAGGCCTAGGAAAGTACTTCTTCTGCGATTTATGTGTTAATAAAGTTTGCCTTTCGATGAGAGTAAGTCTCTGTCCTAACTTTTGTTTATCCTCTAATGCTTGTATGATGACCTCCTCAGCTGGTGTTGAATTCCTTAAAGAGTCTGCTCCTGATGATGATGGGTTAGTTCTTGAATGGTGGGGGGTTTTTATGAATCTACCCCGACTGTCTCTAAATCTAGGCATAAATGAACATGATTTCTAACTGTGTTTTTGTTTATTTTTGTTTATTGAAAATTTTCTTATCTTTTTAAATCCTTTAAGTATGCCTCCCCGGTAACGGCGCCAAAATGTAGTGTCCTATCTAGGGTGCTAGACTAGGCTATATTTATTATCGACCACGGTGCGTAGACTTAGAGGCATGCGTCTAAAGTATATAGACATAAAGGATTATTAGCTAAGTCTAATCTACCTAGTTACATTACTGTCATTCAATACGTTGTGTATCACTGTAAACCAAGATTCAATTCATTTATCAAACTAAAACGCTGTGTATCATTGTAAGCCAAGATTTTAATCCCCTTACAGAGATATCATGCATAAAACCCCTGTTTAGCAATTACTCAGCATTCATTAACATTCATACAAGATAAAAATATATGGAAATCGTAAGCATAATAGTTCATGACATTGCTCTACAAGACAACCAGGGATCGAATCCCTTACAGGATACGATTCACGATCTTAGTGATTATCTATTCAAGCACATTCATAAACATAAATCATACGCATATCGTAAACATAAACCAATTCTAATAACTGCGCATATTTAATACCCTAAGCTGTAAATGAAAGAAAACAACAGTATACCGCGTTAATGCAGGGTCCGTCCGCGTTCCAGAGGTATACTGGACGTTTATCACGCAATTATCAAATCAACGCAAGAGATTGTGACTGCAACGATGTCCTTAATATTAAATTCAAAACTCTGTTTTCAAAACGAAACAATGATGAGGATAACCTGACTGACTATCCAGAACTGTCTTTACATATGGTTCTACAACCCTCGAAAACGAATGTACATTCATGAGCAGGCTGTTGTCGCTTTTACCATGTCGTGATTTTTGAAAATGTTTCTATCCTAAACTGATTTCAAAAAGGAAACAAAACTAAATCAATTTAGAATGCGTGCTGTTGTTGCCTTTATCACCAACATGCCATAGTTTGAACTTCGTTGACCGCGCATGTAGGAGGGTCGATTCTGCTGTGGGATAGGTATTAGTCCATGTTTGGACATTCTGCTTTTCATCCCTACCCTTCGCTCTAGCCTAGCTGTCATGCCATATGTCAAACAATAAACCAATTACATGATGTTGGAACTTCCAGTAGCCATTTTGCCAAAAATTCCCAATTCGTTAACATAAAACTCCTAAATCAATTTCAATGCAATTTAATAACTATAAGACTATTAACTAATCAATTTTCAAGGGATCTGAGAGATATATGATGAAAAGAGGTAGGCAAATGACATGTTTTAGGAGGAAAAAGGAGGTCATGGAATGGTACCAACTAAGCACAAGCATTAAGCTTAAGTCGACTTCAAAATGGAATTAATTGTCTCCTCCAATAGTCACGTCAGCTCACCTACATGCCAGGTTGGCTAATTACCTTGGGAAATAACTACAAATAGGAGTGCTTGACTTCATTTCAGAGGCAGATTTCCGGTCATCATAGTTTGAAGTGCGAGGTACAACAAGTCCGCAATAGGAAGTGCGAGGTATCATTAAGGAAGCCTCTCCAAAGCGAGGAAGGAAGGACTAGAAGACAAGGTTCTTTTGGGCTGATATCACTTCATACGTGAAAGACTGCAAGACTGTTTGCTATAGGAAACGGACTGAAATACTTCAGTCATCTAGGTAGCTGAATTGCAGAAGAAGGAGAAGCTGAGTTAAGCAAGGAAAGGTCTCTACCCTAAGTGAAGGAAATAAAGGTGTAAAAGAAGTCTATCTACATGTACTAAGGTCTTTGAATTAGGGCCGAGGAGTTGTAGGTCCGAAGAAAAGACAAGGAAGCCGAGATCTACAAGGAAGCCAAGGAAGAAATAGAAGGAGCAAGTAGTTGATTATCTTTGACTCTAAATAGAGGTAAAAAAAGGAAGCTTGGTGTCTTGGTCTTGGAGAGGCTATATAGGTTAAGGGTATTGGTCTTGATATTCGTTAATTGGAGTCTCTATAAGAAGAAGAATTTGTGTGGGTTTTCCTCTCAAATGGAGATGTTTTGGCCCTAGCGAATAGCTTACATTTTGTGTCTCTTGTCTCTTTATTGTTTATGCATTGGTAACTATTTGATGAAAGAAGAACACAATAATAATATAAAGAGAAGAATCTAATCTAAGAAGTAAAAAACATTCACAAACAATAATCTCTCAGATAAATCACCTAATAATTGATGCCCTAGATTTCTCTACATGGTATCATAGCTAAGGTGACTAAGTCAAGGAAGGGCATCTTATCAAGGGACTCTCAAGGATCAAATCTCAAGGAGGGCATCAAAACAAAGATCATCTTGAAGTAAAAGGAAGCATCATAACCCTAGATCAAAGAAGTCTACAAAAAAGTATTGGGATCATCATCAAGAAGGAGAAGGCCAAAACCATACATCTACTCAAAATGTTTTGAAGACTATTCATCCAAAGGAAGCTAGATCAAAAGGTTGTAACATCTCACTCTCTGTGGGATCAAGGATCACTCTTGAAGAAAACTACCTTCATCTAGGAGAATTTTTCTACCCTCTATATCATCATCAACATCAAGGAAACAACAAGAATAAGGGACATCCTATAAAGTAAGTATATTTATGTCCAAATATGAATCTATCAAAATGTCTTTTTGCAAGGAAAGCAACAAATTGGTTGGGGCTTCAAACTATCTTGCATGGAAGAAAAAGACAAATATGAATCTATTTGAAAATGAGATTATGGAACATGTCAAAGGTTCTATTACTAAACCAAGAGGGGAAGATGCTCAAGCTTTTGCCAAGTACATGAAAGGGGGCATTAGGGCTCAAATGGTTCTCATAGAATCCTTCAAGGATCCCCTCATCCCATATGTATCTAAACTTGAAACTCCAAAAGAAATATATGACAAACTGGTAGAATTATATTCTGTAAGCACTATTGGAGAAGTCATCTCATTAAGGCAAGAAATATACAAGATGAAGATGTCAAGAGAAGATGGAACCGCCTCATACTTTATGAGGATATATGAGGTTTGAGATCAACTACAATATCTGGGAGAAGTTATGTCTGATATTGAAATGACTATAGTTGTATTACATACACTACCAAAGGAGTGGGGTAACTTTACTTCAAGTATTTATGGGAAGAAAGAAGCTATCCCATTTTAGGATCTATGGTAACTATGCAAGATTGAAAAATCTAGACTAAAGGCCAAATCTGATGTGGGAGCAGTTTAGAAAAATCAAGCTTATGCTGCAATGACAAGAAGAAATGGAAAATTTGGAAAGTCTGGTCCTTGGAAAAAGAAAAGGGACATGTCTAAAATTCATTGCTATGGGTATCAAGAATATTGACACTACAAAAGAGATTGTCCTACTATCAAGAAGGACAATAAAAAATAAGAAGAGAAGAAGCTCATATCACCGAAGACGTAGAGGAAGCTGAAAAGAAGATGTCCAAGATAGAGGAATTAAGAGATATCTACTATGACTGAGATAGTCTTCCTCACCTAAGTTCTTTTCAAATTCCTAAGTCTTATGTTGTAAGATATGTCTATCATGATTCACTATGGGATGCATCAAGGCACCATAGAAGCATTGAAAGAAAGAGCTTGTGACATCATCATAGAGAAGCATGAAAGATGGTTAGAATCTATGGAAGTCAAGGATAAAGCTCTTGGGAATCTCATTGGAAACAAGAGTGGCAAGGTCATATAAGACAAGGTTCATCATACATCTAACAAAAGGAAACATCTGCTGATAGGGATACTTTAGATCCTCAAGATCCTCCAATGGAATCTTCATTTAAAGGTTCACAGATCATGAGGAGAAGAAAGTGTTTCATCAAGAAATCTGAACTTGTGGAATTCATGGGATGACATACAAGTGAAGCAAATCAAGGGATTGAAGCTATTTCAATCAAGGAAGTTGTTGGAGGAATTCTGGATGACCCAAAGGAAAATGAGGTATGTATGCTTACATTTGATATTATGGAAGTCATTTCATATGGTTGTAGGTAACATGAACTAATGCCCTATATTAAGAGCATGATCAAAGGAAAGGATCTCCTCCCTCAAAGGGATGCAGGAACGCATGGGTCACACATTCACTAGATGAAATCAACATAATATATCCTCATATGAAGTAGGTGGTTGACTTCAATTGAGGAACTCTGATTGGAAGCTCCTGGGAATGCAATGTGTGAAGAAAGGAAGGAAGAGACAATGGAATATGAAACCATGGTAAAGGAAATCAACATCCGAAAGACCAAGAAGACTTTACTAGGATATCTCCATGGAAGATGTGAAGACTCTGATGGAGTATGAAAAAGAAAGAGACCCTTGAAAATATATATCTTTGGGAGATGTGTTAATATGTATGCAAGATGCTGATACAAATTGGAATATGTCATGATGAAAAACCATCACAAAGGCAATGTTGATTTTAATGTTCATTCCTTTATTTTTGAATATCTAGATGGGTTTATGAAGGGTTTCCAAGGGAATATCTATGGATGTCTTCCACCACCGATGCACATGTAGTAGGATGAAAGATCCTTAAGTAAAATTGGCATGAAGGAAGGCTGGATATGGATTGATGGATCACTTTCTAATGATGACATGGCTAACTCTTGGATGAAAGTGATGGATGGTCAGTGCCCTATGTAGAAGTCCCAAACATGAAGACTCCTGGATAACTAAAATAATTTCATGACATCATGAGGAGGAGTTCTTCAAGCAGTTGGTTGTCCCATCATCTCCACCTAAGGAGTTCCTATAGGTCTCTAATTAAGAGGGAGTCTAGAAACAAGTTTCTTACTTAGAAGAAACTTGGAAATTCCTAAGCAAAGAGGGAGCTTAGGTACATTACTTCAGTAGGAATGAGTACATTCCTTTATTGGAATAGATATGTCCTCCATAATCAAGAGGGAGAGATAGACACATCATTATTTTATTCACTTGAGAAGACAAAATGGAGGATTGGGTAAACATCTAGCATCCGATGCTCTTTGAGGATGTATTAGGGCATCCAATATAAGAGTAGTCATAGAGGACTGATATTATTTGAGGATTGGGAATCCAAGATAAGTATAGTCCTAGTGGAACACACCCTGAGAACCTGAGTGGGGTATGTTTCGAGAGAGACAATGACAAGGGTGTCTATACATCATTGGTCTTGCCAGCATTATAGTCAGATCTCATGGAGAGATAGAGTTGTTAGTCAAGGCCTTGCTATGTGACAATGATGGTTGATATGATGCTAAAAGAACAGGTTACCAATCCGACTCTTCTTATGAGAAATCTTCAGATTGAGAATGGTCAAGTACCATTATGAATACCTCCTTAGTTAAGAGGGAGTGTTGAAAAATGTAACTATGTTCGATCTTCATAATGAAATCTGTAATTGTGATTTTATGTAATTGATAAAAAGAAGAAAATAAAATTATTATTATAATGCTTGTCTCATGGGTTTCATGAGCAAGGAATTTTATTTTTACTATGACTCCCATTGTGAGTCCTTAGGATTGGTCATAAAGTAAATTTGAGTCTATGTCATGTATGAAGGACCCTTCTTGGGCATATTATATTTGTATATGAGTCAATGAATATGTCAAGTAGTCCTCTGAGACCAAGCACAAGAATTAAGCTCAAGTTAGCTTCAAAGTGGAATTAATTGTCTCCTCCAACAATCACGTCAGCTCACCTACATGTAAGGTCAGCTAATTACCTTGGGGAACAACTACAAATAGGAGTTCTCAACATCATTTCAGAGGCATATTTTTGGTCATCACAATTTTAAGTGTGAGGTACAACAAGTCTGCAATAGGAAGTGTGAGGTCTCATTAAGGAATCCTCTCCCAAGTGAAGAAGGAAGCACCAGAAGATAAGGTTGTTTTATGATGATATCACTTCACACATGCAAGATTGCAGGACTATTTTCTACAGGAAAAGGACCGCAATACTTCAGTCATCTAGGTAGTCAAATTGCAGAAGAAGGAGAAACCGAGTTAAGCAAGGAAAGGTATATACCCTAAGTGAAGGAAATAAAGGTGTAAAAGAAGTCCATATACATGTACTAAGGCCTTTGAATTAGGGTCGAGGAGCTCTAGGTCTGAAACAAAGAAAAGGAAGTCGAGGTAGAAGTAGAAGGATCATACATTTGATTATCTTTGACTCTAAATAGAGGTTAACACAAGAAGCTTGGTGTCTTGGTCTTGGAGAGGCTGAATATGTCAAGGGTCTTGGTATTGGTATTCGTTAATGAGAGTCTCTATAAGAAGAAGAATTTGTGTGGGTTTTCCTCTAAAGTGGAGAGGTTTTGGCCCTGGCAAATAACCTACATTTTTTGTCTCTTGTATCTTTATTATTTATGTATGCTAACTATTTGATGAAATAAGAACACAATAATAATATAAACATAGGAATCTAATCTAAGAAGTAAAAAAACATTCGCAAGTAGTTATCACTAAGAGAAATCACGTAATACTTGATGCCCTATATTTCTCTATAGATCCTTCACTACGGTCATGGTAAGCAAGATTTCAATATATGCCCCAATATGTGCTACTGACCCTCAGAGGAGGATATTTATTTCATCACCAGGCTATCTAGGAGGGGAATATTTTTTTATTTCCCCAATCTTCCACCTACTATTATATAGGACCTACTAGAGTACCTATATACGTTGAAGGGTGCATATATTTTGACTTTGCTACATAGAGAGGATGATCATGTCCTCGTCCTGATATAATTGTTATAATCATGAATTATTGGAAAGAATGTCCTAACATTCAACTTTATTGTAGTAAAGTACCAAATACAAGTTTATATTTGTTATTATAACAAACAAACAAACCACAAACACACACACACACACACACACACAACACACACACACACACACACAACACACACACAAACACATATATATACATATATATAACATAACATAAACCAAAACACATAAAACATGTATATATAATATTATATATATATCATATATATATATTATAAAATATATATATAATAAACATATATATACATACATATATAATCATAATATACTATATCTATATATACATAATATACATATATATATATTATACATACATAACTATATGATGAGTATATATGTATATACATCATACATATATTATATGTTGTATTATATATATATATATATACACACACACACACACACACACACATATATATATTTATTATTTTCCATTATTATATAGATATTTCCACATATGCTAGTGATGAGCCTCATATGTAGCTAAATATAGGGTCTAAGGAGGTTGATGATCTACAATAGGGGCATGCCATAGAGACCATATCATAAATGTTGCCATTAGTTCACAAGTTGGTTGTAGAGATCGATAGATCACAATGGAATGACATCAATGCGAGCTAGAGCCATTACAGAATATCTCATATTTCTAGTATCCCCATCTTACCCATGAGATGAAATTGTTGAGGTGACAAGTTACAATATGTGCTCATCCATCTTCCTCATTTGTTTCATCTTTAGATGATTAGGAGTTCTTACACCTAATCCTCATCATCCTCCTTTAGATGATTAGGAGTTCTTACACCTAATCCTCATCATCCTCCTTCCATCTTCTCCCTAACCAACATCTCTTCCTTTCCAAACATCTCTTCTTCTTCACCATATCCTCCACTAATGTAATCAATTGCACCATGCACAAATCCATCCATAGATACACTCTGTTAGTGTTGGTCTTGAGCCCTCCATCATGTGATCAATAACTCTTTGCATATGCATTTATAGGTGTCTCATCAGTGTCAATTTTGCATCCCACTAGGCATGCCATAACATTGAATGGAGGAGCTGGTCTTTGTTCCCTTCTTGGCTTAGCTGGATTAAGTCATACCACAATGAAATTGAGTCATACTTGTTTTTGTTTTTGTCTTGAGGTCCTATGCTCTTAGGTCTAGGGTTTTAAGTCAAAAATCACTGCAAGGTCATGAGTCCAAACCCAGTGAGTGCCCAGCAATCCAGAAGGAAGTATGTACATCTATTTCAATGTTATTTTCATCAGCTACAGGTCATTTAATGCCTTGGATTTAAAAACCCTGTTTTTAAGTCCAAGGTCATGAGAAAATTTGTAAAAATAAAGAAATTTTCAGAAGTTTGCAAAAGTGCCGGCAACAACCCTGGTTCATTCACCACAGCCCCTCAGATGGTCAACCTACAAAAAGAACGGAGTCAAACGCATCAAAAGAGCTCATTTCAGGACAAAAAGACTCCAAACAGTGTTAAAAAGAAAAGAAAGTTGAAAACATTAGAAAGTGGGTCCTAAAGTTAATTTTTTTAAAAAAATGACCCTATAAAAGCTAATTTCCCTCTTTAGTCACTCTTATTGTGCAATTGAAAGTGAAAATTTCATGCTAGAGGCAAAGAAGGCGATTTCGTGGCAATTTTCTCCAAATCCAGCGCTTGGGAAGATGCGCGACCATTCCACAGGTGTGCGCGACAACCTGGGTGGTGCGAGACCATTTGGTGAGTTTTTCGCTGTATAAAACTACACGAGCGCGACCATTACAGTGGTGCGCAGCCATTCCAGGGTGGTGCGCGACCATTTTGGCTGCCTGCACAAAAACTCACCCAAACAGTTAAACTTCTCCAAATCCTCTCAAATTTGTCAAGGTATGTCTCCTCCACGTGGTTTTTGATGGTGTTATGATTGCAA